>PQXP01000574.1:0-13340 GCA_002973495.1 Apiotrichum akiyoshidainum | reverse complement strand
CCCGGCGACGGGCAGCGAGAGCACATACCTCCCTGCCATGCCCACGAGGCATGTGAATCGTTCCGGCCCACGTGCTATCGCAATGCTGCGTGAGCTGCGCGGAATGGTGAGAGTGATGGGGTGGCGCAAGTGTGCGGACGGGGAGGTAAACGGCAAGCGGCGAGCCGTGAGCGGTGACCGGCGAACCGCTGGTTGCTGTGGGGTAGAGGGTGGTGAGTGGCGGAGGGGGAGGCGGTGGCAGAGGCGGCGGCGGACCGTGTTGGCACTGAGATGGATGGCGGCCGTACCTGGGCACCCAACGCACAAAGTTGACATCAAAAGCTGAAAGGGAATACATGTATTGTTTCCGACATTGACCACTCAGAAGCTGGGGACCGAGTCTATGGTTCATTGCGCCGTCCAGAGCCGCGCCACCTAGCCCATTGTGCGAACAGCGTGGGTAGGCCAGCTGCAAGTCACTAGAGGCGTTCCCGTGTGGGGAAGGCCACTTTGCGCTAAGGGGGCGGGAACAGCACCAAGGGCATAGGTTGCCAGCTACCTATTCGCGCTTCAGAGCAAGTTTCAGTCGTGGCTACAGCTGGAAGCACTTTGCTGCCTGCAGACTGCGGCGAACCGCGACCTACTGCCGACGCGTTCATGAGAGCAACACGGATTGTATGATGGCATTTCAACACGTAATATTCTTATTATCCTGCCATTACAAGCCTGATCGCATCCCGGGTTAGGTCATCGCGGGGGCGCCAGACATCAACGGCGGCGGATGTTGTGGTGCAAGTGTTACCATCGCCAACGATGACAAAGCGCGACCAACTCTATACCCTCGCGGAGAGGAGGGGACGCGGTGGTCGCGTTTCGGCGTCAAGCAGCAAGCTCCAACACACGGCATGCATTGCGGAGCACGCGGAGCTTGTTGAGGCTCCAGCGGGTCTATGCGCTGTGGGGTTGGGGTGGATGTTGCCACACCAACTGGAATGCCATCGGCATGTGAAAAGCGGTCGTGCCCAACGCGTTTGCGGGGCGCCGTTGAACACCACACGTCGCCTGGAGTTCGAAGTAGAGAGAGATTAGAGGCTGGAAGGATAAGCAGACGAAACGGGGTAGTACCGCTTTTGTCCTGTTGGAGATCGCCTGCACTCTCTCACAGGACGCACTGTTGAGCCCGGCCGCTTGAAACGATCATGACCCGGGACGAGCTCCTGCCGTCTTCCACTACAGCCGTCTTTGACTGCAGCTTTGACGCAAGCCGCCTACAGCGAGCCGCACATTTGGAGCAAGGGCTGGCACAAGGTACAGGGGAAGAGCAGAGGACTGCCGTTTCTTCCGAGCCATTCCGCCCCCACCGCAAGGAGAGTTGTGCCTTTCCGGGTGGTGAGAGGGTTAACCGAGTTGCTTCCAAACCGGCGGGCCATTCGTTGAAGAAGGCTGGGAAGCTGGGAACAATCGGTGCATGAGTTTAGCTATGAATGGATCATGTACGCGACACGAAGGGCAAGGGGAGGTTGGTTACCTAGTTTCCTACTTTGTGGTGCAGCCACACCAGCATGAGGCCGATTGCCTGGTTGTCTCGCGAAATTGTTTATTTCTTCCGCTTGAGGTGGCGTCGGCGGTAGGTAGCGGAAGAGCCGGGTCCCTGGCTCCCCTTGTCAACACCTGGCTGGCGATCCCGTAGTCTGACGGGTAGGAAGCTTTCCAACAGTTGTCTGTCGCAGTGTCGCGTCGCCAGGGCTGCTCCGACCACAGGTGTCAGATCAACCAGACCAACCACTCGAGCTTCCGCCCGTCATTGATCACTCGGACGACGAGATGCAGGTATTTCTGAATGCATTCAACTCACGCAAGAACGATCTGGTACCAAGAGCTACCTCCCAGCTTTATGCGGTAGAGGATTCAAGCGCGCACCTGATCTGGCAAAAAGCCGCCCCAAGCTGAAACGCTGATGACAGAACAAACCTTGTAGGCTTATGGCATTCGCGGGTGTAGGGGATTGGGTTTGAGGCCCGGTCGTCAAGGTCTCTTCCCATGCACATGTGCCAGGCCCAAGCATGCCTTGCACTCTTTAGCTGGCGCTTGGACAGAGGACAGTGGGCTACTGCCACCTGCTCAGCGTCGTCACAGGATGCTCCGCCCCCCCCCCGCTATTCCGCCAACAAACCCTTAGCAAGCAGGCCGGGTAAGGTAACCTTCCCCTAGATACATGACAACTCTGGCCTTTCTCGAGTATCACTGCGTTATACCTCTACAGCTTCGGTCTGCTCTCCCATGGGCCACGGACACGGATGAAAAACACGCTCTCGGTGCTTGTGTCAATCGCAGGACGTGAAAGGGCAGAGGCGTGAAGCGCTCTGGGTATCCTGGGAACGAGCTCCTCGCTGCCGACTGCCTGCCGGGCCACTGAGCCGAGTCCTCTCCTCCATACTGCGTCCAGACTCCAAACTCCTTCTTGATGATGGTCAAGCTCGTCTCCTTCTCACACTCTCTCATACTTGTTCTCTGTTCTCATCGGCACCGCTCTCCTCGTCGCATTTGAGAGCCCCCTAATCTTCCACCCCGGCTCCGACCGCCGAGCCGGCCTCTCTCCACCTCCGCCATGGGACTGTTGCGACACAGCCTGTTCATCGACACCGAGGGCACCAAGGCCCGCGGCTTGTCCGGCCCAACAACGGCTCCGTCCATGGCCGCTATGAACGGAAGGGCCATGAATGACCGAAATGGCAGGCGGCAGCGCAAGAGCAGCATGCCGGCGGTGAGCCATGTGCCGCTCGGTCCTGAGAATGGACTACCCGCTGGAATTCGTGAGCAGAGCCATCCAGGCGCGCGCAACTGACAGTCAGCCAAGCGCAAGTCACTCAGCAGTATCCTCCGCAACTGGAGGCGAGACGAACCTGCGCCGCCAATGCCCAACCAGATGCCCAACCACCCTTTGAAGACGGCAGGGAGCAACCAGTCGATTCCGCGCCTGCCGTCGTCTCCCACCAGCAGTGTATTCAGCACACAGACTGCGCCGGTGCAACGCTTCCCTGGCCCAGGTGTGTGTTCCACTCTGCCATCTCCAGTGCAGACCTACGCGCCGAGCCTCCCTCCCACATCACCTGGCCGCGGGTCTCGAGTGTACCGTATCCCCCATGGAGCGGCAGTCGGCTCTACACCTGCGCTCTCCACCGAACACCACAGTCCCATCACCATCTCACCCCCTATTGCTGGCGTCGGTGACGTTCCAGCGCATTACAGATTCCGCAGTGAGGGCAACATTCCGCCGTTGCCAGAGGTCCCCTTTCCCCACATTATGGCTGTGCGTGCGGCCCAGAACAACCGTCCCATGCACCGTCAGTCAACACAGACATTGCGGAGCTTCCACTCTATGCATACGCCCAACGGGAGCATAAGTGGCATTCGGCCTCCAGGTCCACCAGGTCCGCACCGCCCGCCTCCCCTCCACGGCCTCGGCATTAGCCACACCCCTCAGAGCTCCACCGACCTCTCGGTCCCTCGAGTTCCCTACCGTCCTCAGCAGCCGCTCCAGCATGGCCCATCATCGCAGCCGCAGCCACAGCAGCAGCAGGCGTCGCGAGACTCGGTCCTCACCATCCGGCCGACGCAGCGGGACGGGAAGCGCGACACTGAATTTATCGCCGATGCCGAGGTTGCAGCCTTGCTCACTGACGCGCACTTCCCTCCCACATCACCAGTGGCGAGCGTTCGTTCCGGTTCCACACCGCGCGCGCATCGTGGCTCCCACACCCCATCTACTTCGATATCATCCATGTCGTCGATAGCGCCATCTATTACGCCGAGTGGCAAGTGGCCCGCGACCCCTTCTTCCATCAATGCCCAGCTTCCCGGCTCGACTCTCGACAAGGAGTCAGTTTCTTTGATCCCCACCCGTGTCGGCAGCAATGGTCGTCCGTCGTCCATTCTGAGCAACGTGTCGTGGGCATCCATCGGCTCTGCAAAGGGCAAGCAGCGTGGTACGACTCCGCTAATCACACCCCGTGCGTCTGTTGTCCCGCACATGGACGACAAGGTCGAGGCCCTCGCGGACTCGACCGACCAGCCAGCGACCCCGAAGCAGCTCAAGGTCACTGCCTCGTCGGCTCTGCCTCTCAGCGCGCTGCCTTCCCCTGCACCCTCGCACGCTGCCTCGGTGGCGACCCAACCGTCGCCGAGCCAGCTGGCTCCCCAGACACGGCCGTTGTCACTGCGTCCCCGCAGCTATTACTCGAATGGCACTTTCCGCCCCGACTCGCCCGACTCGGAGTACTCGTCCGCCATGCATGAGCACTCGATTGGCGACGGCTCGAGCACACCCACTACCGAGCTGAGTGGATCGCCCGCCAAGCGCCAGACCGCGCGGGACCGCAACATTGCGCTCGAGCTTACCAATGCCCGCCTCGAGGCAGAGCTCACGCGCATGCGCTCTKAASCRTCCCTTCGTCCGCGCGCATCGTACATGTCGATCAGCGCAGTCTCTACTGGTGCCGTCGGTAACGGAACCCTCGGCGTGCACGACAGCCCCAGCTCTGTCGCTTCGTACCGCTCCTCGCAGATCACTGTTCGCGACGAGTACACAGAGTCGCGCTTCTACCGCCAGGACTCGCGCCGCGAGAGTCGGTCCGCGGCCATGTCGGGCCCCAGTGCGGCGTCATCAAACTACGATCTCTCCGTGCCGTCGCTTCTTGCTGAGATTGATGCTCTCCGCAGGAACGGCCAGCGTCTGCAAGCCGAGTTGTTTGCCGTCAAGTCGCAAGTCTCGCTTCTCATGCCAAACTCGACCGAGCAGGCCGAGCGCGACGCCCTCGAGGCTCTCTCAGACCTCGGGTCGTCGACCTCGAGCGCCGGTACGCCGACCACCTCGCCTGCCAAGAAGCGCATGACCATGTCCGCTGTCGCCAAGCAGGCTCGCATGTCGTCCATGACCTACATGACCCGTTCCCAGTCGATCCCCAACGTTGAGGCAAGTGACGGCGTCGACAGCGACGCCTCGACCCCGTCGTCCTCGGCTTCTGAGACCTGGCCCATCACTCCCGTCATGAACGGCGACTGGTCCCCGTCCTCCTTGAACACCAACAGTCTGAACAGCTCCGTGTCGTCGCCCTACTCCAAAGGCCCCAGAGAGTCGCTGATCGCGCCGATGCCTCACCCCAGGTCGGGCATCCCCCGCGCTTCCGGTCGCCCCGTGTCCGCCATTCGTCACCCCTCGAACGGCCACAGTCGTCCTACCTCTTCTATCCGCCTCGGCGGCACTCCTCCCCCACGGCCTCCTCGCGCTCCCCGTCGTGGCGAGGTCCCCGCCCTCCCTCCTGGAGCCGCCGCTGCCGTCCGCTCGCGTTCCACCCAGCTCGTTGGCGCTACCGGCGACCGAAATTAGAACGAGTAGTCATCAGAACACTGGTGAAGTGTATCATACACCTGGACTTTTTAATTTATACATAGCTGTCGTATCTTTACGCCTTTACGTTTGTTTTCGCAATGGCCATTGCCGCCATCTTCTTCGTCTTTTTGTTTACGTATCGTTTTATCGCTGGACAATGGGTATCAAGCTCAGCAATTTGACAGCCCCGCAACCCCGCACCCGTCTCATGTGCCTACCTCTCCTGAGGGCGCCTGTGGGATTGACATTCCATGCATATAATGGGCTTGTGCGTTGGATAGGAGGCGTTGCGTGTGGCGCTGGATGGAGTTGAAGCATTCATTGCGACATTGCGGCAGATAACGGCGTTTGAGGTGATGACGCGCAATCGCAATCTGCCGCGAGAGGACGGTCTCGGACGCCCCCACCCCACCACCACCCCACCATGTCGCGTGCAACAACACGACAACAGCCGAGTTCCGACTGCTGGGCGAGAAGAGTTAAACTTGGGGGGTGGGGGGTGGGAGACGCAGCAGGGCAGATATGATCGATATGATATGATATATGATATCAGCCACGCGATCTCGCACCAACACGTGGATCCGCGCGCATCTCTTTGTGGCATGGACCAAGATCCGCGCGCACTTGTGCTCTCCCGGCGTCCGATGTGGTGGTTGATCGCCATGTGGAAAGCTGGACCAGAAGCCCACAGAAGCAAGCTCAGAAGCATTGGTGTCGGCAACTCGGCAAGGGTCTCGGCGTCGCCGTCGTCCGTGACAAAAAGTAATAAAAACGGCGGGCTGCTTGATAATGTTGCCACCAAAACTGATGACGACATCACTTTTGTTTACATATTCTGCAAAGTCGCTCTCTCAAAGAACCGGCTCGTCGCTTGTGCGCGCACCGCACCATGCTCACCGCTGCTGTATCCTCCTCCTGCTCGCACTAATCCGTGCAACCGCGGAAGAGGACTGACGCCAATTTCGTACCGCCCGCTCTCAAACCTCGCAACAAGCGTAACAGTGCCGAGCTGATGGCGCCACGAGAGCTTGCGGTTCTGGTGCTGGGTTCCATACCAGTTTGTAAACGAGTCTATCGAGCCTTGCAGCTCCGGGGTGAGCTTAAAGTCCCACCCTTCCTTGAGGAGGGGATAAGGCGGCCACGCGCTTTCGGTGAGGACGTTGGCTGTAAAGTCGAAGCGGTCGGTGAACGACTCTGGGTTCTTGGCCTTGGCAGACTGGTACGACTTGATGAGGCTGCCGTCAGTTTTAGCGCTTACAGCCAAACTCACTTTTCGCTCAGCTGCAGGTCCTTCATCATCACGTCGCCGCTGGTAAACTCGTCGCCCATCTCGTTCTGCAGCTTGACAATCATGTTGCGCTCCATGTCGTCGCTCGCGCTCTTGTTCAAGAGCAGGCGTTTGGCGAGGCCTGATGCGTAGAATGCGCGGAACACGTCCTTGTCGCGTGTGTATCCGATCAACGCAATCACTTCATCGAGCAGCGAGTTGAACTCGGCCTCGGTGCCAGAGCCAGGGCCGCGGCGCATCGCTGCGTCGAGGTGCTTTGCTGCAATGTCAGCTTCATGTCCGAAAAGGATAAGCTCACCAATCCACTCTGCCGGCGCATTCTGTCGGCTGCCGAGGCCGGCCTTGAAGCCGGACCTGACTGCCTCCTCGAGCTCGAGCTGCTTCACGCGGCTCTGTGGCGAGATGGCCACGGCATCAGCGTCCGCGTCCATCTCCATCTGGTCGTCCACTTTGGCGTCTGAATGAATGGTGCGGACAGGCACATCAAAGAGACCAGCGACGGCGCGGTCCGCAAAACGCTTGAGCTTGAGGGTGCTGTCGATCATCTGGGCGTCGTTGGCCGGGTCGGAGATGACGACCCGGATGCGCGCCTCGATGTGGTCGTGCAGCGCCTTGGTGAACACCGGGAAGGCCTTTGCGTCGCAGCAGAACGTGTACAATCTTGCGAGCGCATCCGTGTCGGCGCGGTACATTGCCTCGTCGAGGGCTAGGGCTCATCAGCGCCAATCGTCGCTGGGCAGCAACTAGGACATACCCTTCTGGACCACCTCGGAAGCCTTGAGCTCGCCCGTCTCGTGCCGCACAATCTCCACGGCACCCTCCACTAGGTCAGTCGAGAGGACGGCAGCAGCTCGCTCGCTTTCCTCCTTTTCCTTGTCCAACGCCCACGCGACGTATTCCGTTCCGGTCATGGCGCCGCTGGCCACATTCGCGACGTTGGCCGCCGACGCAGTGTCGTAGTGCTCGCGCGTCGCGTCGAGGTACGGCTGCGAGAGCGTGTCGAACGTGCCCACAGCTTTGGCAAGCTTGACCACTGCGACGACATCTGCACGCCGCTGTCCGTCCTCATCCCTGAGCAGAGTCAGACCCCGCCAGAATCGCCAACTCACGCAATACCCTCACGCTCTCCGATGACCCAGCCGAGAAACTCTGTGCGCGTCTTGTCGTACACGAGCGGGTTCTTCCAGACGCCCTCGCAGAACTGTGTCGTCGCCATCTCCCTGACCTGTTAGTATTCTGCAGAACATGGGACAACAGCACGTACACAATACTGGGGTTCCCTGTCCCCTCGGAGCCGTACGCCTTGTCGAGATACACAAACAGTGCCGCAACGAGATTCTGCCGTCAGCCGCCATCCGAGTCGAGTCCTTCTTCTCAACTTTCCAAGACCGCAGACTCACCACGCGCTGACGGTACTCGTCCCACTGTGCGACCAGCCGCGCAAGCCAGCGCGCCTCGCCCGCCATTATCGTGCCGCGCGCGGCGCGCTCGATTCCCGTGACCGTCCTGCCGAGCTCGGCGCCGAGTGCGTCGTGAAGCTCCTTTAGCTCCTGCGGGCGCTGCGTCGCCACCTTGCGCACGAGCGCCACGAGCGTGTGGTTTGATACCGGCAGCAGCTTACCCTGCAGCAGCAGCGGGATGGATGCGGCGATTGTCGTCGTGTTGAGGACCGGCGCGGGGTCTGGGTGTCAGCAGCCAGCAAGCCGGCCGCCAGCAGCTCGCTCCAAGCGGGAGCGGGCTTCTGGCTTCATCTGCCTGTGCGGCTTCCTCGTCCGCCATCCGCACACGCAACACTCACTGCCAAGATCGACCTTTACTACATTCTCGCCCCGGTCGCGCCGTGCGGCCGGATTGATAATGTCCACATGGGCATTACTGCTTGGGCGATAGTCTGAGAACGCGTCCGACTTGCGCGGAAGCACAACGAGGGACGCCATGGGCAGGGCGTAGTGCAAGATTGTAATGTACGTGTAGCGTCCTGCGGTTTCCCTGTGTGCCGTGTCGTGCTATGTATAGAGACCGACGAATGTATGCCGATGGTTATGAGTGATGGTGAGCAGCTACAATGTGATGTCTGGGAGACCACTCGAGGTGGCGGCAATATCGACGTCATTATCAGGACCTAGAATCAGCAGTGGAGGCCACGTGAGAAAATACACGTAACAACTGTGGCGCTCTTGACCTCCTCGCACTCTCAGTAGGGGCATCCTGCATCTACACCGCCGTCTCTCCAGCTCGTTATGCGCCTCGCTCGTGTCTATTACAATGCAGAGTGAAGAAAATGTACTGTATGTGCTAATCGTAGGCGTTGCCGCCGGTCTTGAGAGTTGGTATGTGAGCGTTTCGTGTGTGTGGGGGGGGGGGGGAGGGGTCTCATGTTCTCGTCTCAGTGTGTGGGTATGCTTGCCTGAGCCTCAGGCATTTGTCTAAAGTCGCTTGTGGTAGCCGTTTCCGTTGGGCGAGCCGTCGTCCAGGGGGCCGAGGGGGCCGTAGTTGCCACTGCTGTCGCCACTCGACTTGCCCGACAGCAGGCCAGTGTGCGCTCCACCGCCGGAGCGTTGCCGGGTGTGTCCGTTGCCGCCGTACGATTCGACTGCTGTGCTCTGCGCGTAGCCCGTGGGACCGTTGCGAGACAGGGCGGCGTACTGGTCAGGGACATAGCCCACCGGCGACGACTTGCCCGACGAGACCGTGGGGCTGCGCTGCTGCTGGAGCGGCGTAAAGCCACGCTGCAGGGGCGACGGCGCGTTACGGTCGGGGCGGGTTTGGGCGGGAGGGGGCTCGTCAAAGCCCTGGTCCAAGAGAGTGGCCATATCGTCGACACCGAGGGTCTGGGTGGGTCCACGCATCGCGGCGGATTCCGGAACAACGGTCGTGGGGGGAGGGGGGTACGCGGGGTTGTTCTCGTCGTAGCCGCCAATCTCAGCACCCCAGACGTCCTCCTCGGACGAAACCACCGAACCACAGTCACTGTCGTAGTCGCGGGCAAAGCCACGGCCAGGTGCGGCAAGGGTGTCGTCCTCGCCGTAGAATCCACGTCCGTGCATCTTTTCCATCTGGCGCCTGCGCTTCTCCTCGCGACGGATCTTGCGGAGGCGCGAGCGCTCCCAGTCGTCCCAGCGGCGGAGGGGAATCGAGCCTCCTTCAAAGGTGCCCTCTTCATGACCATGGCCGGCCTTGTCGACGACCTCGCCTTCGACCTTACGCGTCTCACCCCACGAAAAGTCGTCAAAGTGCCAGAACGAGTAAACAGGAAGGACAAAGTTCCAGATGGGGAGCGCGCAGAGGTAGATCAGCATCCACGCGACGTAGATGATCTTGCGGGTCGAGATGAGAATGAGGAAGGCGGGAAGACCAAGGACGGCGGCAAGAAGCATGAGGGGAATCGCTTCGTCGAACGAGCGGGGAGGCTTCATGATAGAATTGATGACAAGCGCAAAAGTCAGACAAATGGCGACAGGAAGAACAATGGTGCCGACCAAGTCCATGAAGACCACAAACTGCATGGAAAAGCAGAACGTGCCACACAAGTCGCGGACAAGGACGAGTTCCATGAGGTTGTGAACAGTTGAGTTGATCCAACGACGACGCTGCGACAGGAGAACGGCGAATGTGTCGGGGGCGACCGTGCGGCACCTGGCCTGGGGAAGGAAGAGGTTGCGGCGGTGGGGGAAAGTGCGGAGCAGAATTGTCGACAGGAAACGATCCTCACCAAGAAGAAGCAGGTTCTTCTGGTGGAGAGACACAACATCCGACTGGCTGTACTCGCGAACGATTTCGGGCTTGACAAGAACGGGCACCCAGTCGTTCTCCTGATCCGTGCGGGCCTTGATGCGGTACATGGAGAAACAACCGGGGAGACATGTAACACCACCAAAGAGCGACTCGAAAGCCTTTGCTTGGTGGTGAGCAATGTAGTACTCCCAGACTTGAATCGCGGTGACCCAAGACTGGCGCTTGTTTGCTATACGGGTTTCTCCACAGACACCCATAACCATGTTGTCGTTGGCCATGCAGTTGACGAGGTACGTCAACGAGTCGGGGAAGACCTTCGTGTCGGCGTCGACCATGAGACAGATTTCGAAAAAGTCGGGAGTGACACCCATGAGGGTCTGCGTCTTGCGGAACAGGTCATAGTCGAGGGGAGTCATGCGGTCGTTGTAGGTGACGCGGGAGAAGAAGTTCATGAGAATGAGCTGCGAGTCGCGCTTTCCACGGTTTCCGGGCTTCTTCTCGGTCGCCTCGCTTGGCATACCACACTTGATTACCATGACGGTAGGGGTACGGTGGCCATTCTTTGTTACTAGGGGTGAGCGAATATTTCGTCGTTGAACTCACCGTAGTGACCAGCATAGACCATGGCACGGTTCTCAGACTTGGCGCCGCTACCAACGGAAATGTAGCCCATCGGCTGCGGGTTGCCGAAGCGGGGGTCTGCCTCGAGCATGCCGACACAGATGTCCGGAGTGCTCTGCTTCTCTCCTGCGCCGGTGATCATGCCATCGCAGACAATGAAGAGCAGCTTGCGCGCGTCGGGGTACGATGTCGATGCGATCGAGTCCACAGTGCCCCTAATAGACTCCTCACCCTCCGAGTAACAGGTGATCAGGCAAACGGTGAAAAGTTCGTGGCCAATGCGCGCCAGTGTCATCATCTGCGGGGCCTGCTGTCCCTTCTGGCCGCTGGCCCAGGGGGCCGAGCCGGTCTGGTTGTGGACAGAGATGTTGGCACCTTCGGGGAGAACGGTGGGGCTGATTCCGGCACCCATCTTCTCAGGCTTCATCACCAGGCGACGGCTGAAGAACCAGTTGAAGATGAGGGCCATGAAGAAACGGACGAGGACGATCGCAAGAATGACAATCAGCGAGGCGTAGAGGAAGAGGGTTGCGACGAAGCAGCCGGGCGATGTCTTGGCGATACGACCGGCAAAGTAACGCGAAGTTAGACAAGGAATAGCCTCCTGGACTTCCTTGTTGGAGAGGAACTGCCTGGTGACGTCCTTGCCCGAGGAGCTCTGGACTTTGAGGGCCTGGCGAATGATTGTGTCGACGGGGTCATCGGCAATGGCGTTCGGGAAGGCGTTCATGTACGGGTTCATGTTTAGAACCAAACCGTCGATAACCAGGTAGTTGTCCCGTTCGGCAACCTGTTCCCAAGAATAGCCTTCGACCTTTGAGGTGTTGCCCAAGTTGAAACTCGCGAGCGCCGAAGCGCCCATTCCTTGAGTGATAACACATTCAGTCTTCGAGGCGGTGGCAGTGGTAGGGCAGATGGGAGACTTGACAGCCGCGTATTTTGAGTTGGCAGAGCAGGAAGGGTAGTCGGCGAGCTTGCGGGTAAAGTAGTTTGTGACATCTTGTCCGGGCTCGTTGGCAAGGTCGAAGAAGCTCACAGTGGCGGGAAGAGTAGTCTCGGGGGTAACGTTGAAAGCGTAGCCACCGATGCTGATGGTATCTGCACGGACGTGTCAGTATAGTCGACGAGAGGTGCCAAGAGTTGGCAGACGTGGCCAGCACCAGGCCACTACGGGTCAGAGTGAAACCCACTTTGAGTTGAATTAAGGAGCGAGAGGTTGATATTGCTCGAACCTGCGGGACAGAGTACGCTCTGAAGACCCATGGTAGCAAAGCCGACGAATCCACCCATGACGAGGGATATGAAGACGAGGGTAATCTTCTCCCTCCAAGCCTGCTGGGTCTGGGGGTCCTTGATACCACACATCCTAAGGATGGCAGGAGGTGCCCAAAAGGTGACGATCCAGGATGTGTACGTCCACCATCCCTTGGCATCAGCCTCGGCGCCGACGGCGCCGGCCTGTGCGGGATTGATGAGGGGAACGGGGGCGACGTGTCGTTCGGGGCGGGTGAGTGTCTTTGAGCGCTTTACAGTACCACCTGTGCGCATGGTCGGTTGCCGCTGGGGCATTGCCGAAGACGACGAGTAGGGAAGCGGGGGCGCCTCGTCATGACGAGCCATGGTAGCGGCTTGCAACGCCGAGGGAGAGTGAGGGAAAGTTGAGGGGGGGAGTGGGAGGAGGGAAGATGCTGTTGCGGAAGGAAGGTGCTTAACGAGCGAGATTTAGGTGAAAGCGGGGGTGCGCGGGACAAGAATCATGAGCGAGTGGAGAGAGGGGGCGTGTGGTAGCGATGACCGTCAACGGTATTGCTGAGAGTATGGTTAGAGAGCAGACAGACAGACAGGCCGAGGGTGCCGATTCCTGTCGGGGCGCGACGGCGTGGAGCTGAACGTCTAGTCGTAGAGAGTTGTGGAAATGTGGTTAACGAGTGACAGAGGAGGTGGTGGTGGTGGTGGTTCACAGCAGTCGGCAATGCCGGAAGATGGAACTTCTATTTGCCCAGGTGCGTGAGAGGGAGAGCGGGAGAGAGAAAGGTTTCTAGACAGGTCGGTGCTGGGATGTACCGATGTGTGATGCGGTGCGATGCGAGCGGGGCCAACTGGCAAGAAAGGAGCAGGGGGGTATGACTCGAGCAAGGACAGCGGGGGCGGGGGAGGAAGAAGACGACAAGCAAGGGGAGCGGTGACTGAAGGAGGGCGGGCGGGAGAGGGGAGGAGTTGTGCCCTCGTTTGAGGTGAGGGGAGGGGTGGTGGTGGTGGTGGTGATGGGTGATGGGATGGGATGGGGAAGAGGAAGATGGAGATGAACAGAGAGGAGAGGAGGGGGGG
>PQXP01000427.1:0-21310 GCA_002973495.1 Apiotrichum akiyoshidainum | reverse complement strand
ATGCGGGGCGGGCGGTGCCTACAGCTCTCGCCCACTCTTTAAGTACAATCGCGGGGGCATTGGGACTCTGCACTACAACCGTTACAACAGACCACCTGACTGCGCCCGTCTCCAGTATCAGATTGGCTTCCGATGCGCATCTACTGTGCTGCCCGGCTTCCGACGGAATGTCCTTGTACGAGAGGGGGGAGCGTGGCGACGAACTCGAGGCAAGTCCGCTACATGTTCTGTCCGGGTTGCAGACTTCACCCCTGTACGCCTGAGCCATCTGACCGAGACAGGGGTTTGATACTTCGGCAGACACCCCCACGAGTTGGAGCAGGTCCCAAACGCCAAGCAAACCCTCCTCCTTCCGCATGCTCAATAATGTCAGCAGAGGCAGCTCCGTTCCCGATTTCGAGGAATGCAATTCTGCGAAAAGGCAGAACAGATGACAGACATCGCACCGTCTGGTGAGTGTTCGGTCTAGAACACATCAATGTGTTTTAGGTTGCGGATCGATCTGGGGCAGATCTCTACCACTGGTCATTCCCCATCAGACATGTCTCTAACGGTAACCCCCGGTTAGTCCTTGCAGTCCCGTCTCTGAATCAACTGATGCTTGTCTTGGGGGGAGCTGGTCACCTGCGGTGTGTCGGGAAGGAAAGTGTTCAACAGCTGCAACCGACATGTTTGCATCTCTAGACTCACTGCACTGGGCGCATGAATCCAAGTATTTCTAACAACTACACAGGAGCGATCATCACAACGTACGTCCCGGAATGGAAATCAAAATGGCACAACTAGATACGGCAGAGCAGAGGTGGGAATTAATGAATGGTATATGATCGTGGGTGGAGTGTTGTATGGCTGTATGGATGTGATGTGGGATACTATGATAGAACAGGGGCCGCACAACGTTCGTTATGACCGCGACGAGGCGTAGTCGGCACCAGCCTGGATAAGCGCCTGTACATCAGGCGTGGCGTAGTGAAGCTCAGTGGGTGTGCGCACCGTCCAACTGCGCTGGGAGCGGAGGACAATCGCCTGCTGGGCAGCAAAGTTTCGGTGATCCATGGTGAACATCTCCTTGTTCACCTCGAGGCCCTCGAGGAACATGTCGACGTCCTGCATCGTGGCAGCAAGGCCCTCGAGAGAGTGCATCGTCGCAGCGTCGCGGCGAGAGAGGGGCTGGCCCTGCGGGGGAAGGGTACCACGCATGGCGGTGGCCATCGTGTCGATGACGCGCTTAGTTTCGCGGAGGATACGCGTCGCGTGGCCAAAGTTCTTGCGGGCAGCAATAACGAGCGAACGAGTGATCATGTCACTGGCGAGCACCTCCATGCGACGACGAACAATGCGAGGGTCACCGACCGTGTTCGACATGGGAGACGACGGGGGGAGGACGGCAAGTGTGAGAAGAACCGGGTTGGAAAGGCGCGTGGCGCTGCGTCCGGCCAGCGGGTCGTGGAAGCTGCAGTCGACCTCGACGACAGGAACCTCATCAAGACCAGCTTCCTCGTAGCCACTGTCATCATGAACACTGGGGCGAGAGTGGATGCTGCTAGCGCCGTTGCTGGCAATGCTGAGATGGCGCGAGAGTGTGCTGCTGAGATGGGCGTCCTCGCCGTCAAGCTCAAACTCGACGAGGATCTCGCGACGCTCGTCATGGCGGAGAACGGGAATCTCGACGTCAATGTCCTTGCCAGAGGCAGAAACAACCGCAGAGGAGGTTCCAGACACCTTGACGACACGGAAGTCGTCATCCTGAGTCGTGAGGCGCAGCTTCATGTTGGTGAGGGCAATGGACATGAAGCCGCCCAGAAGACCGGCCATGGCGTCGCGCAGGTGGTACCTGGGAATATCAGCTTCCGGTTTCAAACAGCGTACGCACCATTCCTTCACAAAAGTGTACGTGGCGTGTGTGTGGTTCGATACCATCCAGAGCGCCGCGGGATCGTGGGCCTTGCCGTAGCCAAACGTATGGACAGGGACCCTGTGCGCGTTAGAGAGGAACACAGACCAAACAGCTACTCACTTTGCAGCATCCAGACGAGCTTGAACCATGCCCATGGCGCCCCTCTTGATAATGTCTCCGCTGTCGCTAATGAGAACCATGTTTGTGAGCGGGTTCTTGGTCTTGCGTTGAAGGATGACATCAAGGGAGCAGTTGATGGCGGTGACGACATCGGGGCGCTCGTCAGTCTGAAGGCGAACCTCAAACTCGTCGTGGTTGTGGTCGACCCGTCCAGTGCCAAGGAGCTCGACAAAGTACTCGAGACGAGCGCGGCTGTCGTGCAAAGTCGCGTTCAAGAATGGGGTGCGCCGAACAACGCCGTTCGGTCCAAGTTCGGTCGCAACGAGCGAGATTCGATCCTTGGGGCCCATGCACGCCAGAACAAATTGGAGGGACGAGCGCAGCAGGCGAACCTTGAGTGGGACAGTGCCCTCTCCCGAGGCGCTGACCTGCGTCGAAATAGCAATAACGAGATCGATGGGGGTGTGGTGGGGCACAATGGGTACTCCGTACGCCAGATCGCCCATGCAGGCGGGGGGGCACATCGAGATAGGCGAGTGGGCATCGAAGTCTGTGAAGGTGGGGGCGAGGCTGGCCCCACCGTTGACGCTTGGCGAGTGGCCAATGCCCATGTGTGGTGTGAGGCCGCCACCACCGTTAGAGGCGCTACCGGTAAGCTTGGCGGCCTTGCTTGAGTGGCCCCCCAGAGGCTGGTTCATCAGAGAGTCATCCTTGGCCTGCTCGATCAACCGGAGAACCGAAGTCTTCCACATCTCGTGGCTGCTACGATCCTTGAAGATGAGAAGGAGCTGCTTGGATCCGTCCATCTCATTGTCGGTGGTGATGAGAAGACTCAACTCGCTCTGAGTCGAGGTGTCTGTCACAAAGTTGACATGCGAAAGGTAGACGCGTCCCTTGAGCTTCAGAACACTGTTTTGTTTGGCCGAGTCGTGGAGGGCAACCTTGTTGCGGCTGAACATGGCACCAAAGCTGGCCTTCTTCTCTTCCTGGATGAAGACGATAGCAGTCTGAAAAAGATACACATGGAACTCCTTGTTGAGGTGACCCTTGCGAATGGAAAGAATGTCAAAGAGATGCAGCTGACCGTGGGTGTCGAGTCCAGTGCTCTGGTAGTTGCTCACGCGACGACGGAGATCGGCCTGGACGTGGGCAAAGAAGGGCCCCATGGCACCACCGGCCGAGGCCTCGCGAGGGTGGTATTGCGGCGACATGATGATAGAGTCACGAACAGAGCTGGACGAGAGCGGCGAAGGGGGGAGCTGAGGCGAGGCGTTCTCGGACAAGCTATCCTGGCGAGGACGTGCAGGGTACAGGCTCCTGTCGGTAGCCGCAGGAATTTCGATGGTAACCATGGCGGTGACATGCTGCTTGGCGTTACCAGACTTTGCACGGCGAACCGAGGGAAACTCTGAGCGGATGGAGATGCGAGGCACAACGACCTTGGCAGTGTTCTCGGCTGGGGGGGTCCGAGACACGAGAGCGTGGGGGGGCTCGACCGGGTCGTCATGGTCGACCTCAATGTCCTGCACCGACGAATTGCCATGGTGGTGGTGGTGGTTGCTATTGTGAGCAGCCATGCCCTGCTCGGTGCCGACAAGAGCGGCGATCTCTGAAACCAAGTTAGCTGGGAAATACAACATGGACGAGACGAGTAGCGCTCTTAGAACTCACTGCTTCGACCAGCGCGATCACTTCCTGCACCATGCGTAACGCGCATGGGCTGTCGGCAAACGCCGCAAACGCCAATATGGACATCGGAGCCTTCGGGGGGTACATGGCCATAGACGGTCACAAAGCACTCCTGTATCAAGCGTCAGACTCGAGACTGACGCAATTGAACTTTTGAAACTCACCTCGTGAATGGCATGACCACACTCGGGCAGGATGTGAGGCTTTTCTCCGGGAAGGCGGTAGCTGGAGCTCAGGCTTTCACAACAGACAGGGCATTCCTGGCTTTCCTGATCATCTTGTGGTGAAAGGAGCGCCACCTGGAGGGCAGGACTCTCATCATTGGCCATCCTGTTATATTGATCGTAGAGGGAGGGAGCTCCTCGGGACTGCTGAGACAGTGACTGCTTGGTTGGTGGAAGCGGATTGTCCATGAGAGGGGACGGCGCCCGTTGGTGGTGAGCAAAGGGGTGAGAAATCTTCTTCTTGGACGCCGATGCGCTATTTGAGCGGCTGCCACGGGGGCCAGGGAGCGGTGCACTCTGGAGAGGGTTTCGTCCCGGTGGGGAGGGAAGAGAAGCAGAGGGCGGGGGGGGAAGCGGGGCAGTCGAAAGGCCTAGAGATGATCCTGCGGTGCGGTTGACAGAAGCACGGGTGGTGCCCCAGGGGTCACGGAAGTCGAGCTCAAGGCCCGAGTCGGAAGGCTCTTCTTCAAGAACGGTCGCGAATGACGGCCCGCGCTGGTCACCGATGGGGGACCACAAAGGATTGCCCTGGTGACGGTTGGTTGAGGAAGATTGATCGCTGGAGGTTGAAGAAGCTGTAAACTGAGACCAACGCGATGGGCGCTTTGATCCTCCGGAGAGATCATCGGGGAGCTGGAGCTGGTGGTGCTGTGGGTACTGAGGGTGCATGGGCGGCGGTGGCGACTGGGTGTGGTGGTGGTGGTACTGGTGCTCGTGCTGGATCGGTGCATGGGGATCCTGGAGCTCCAAGCGCAGCGAAGTCGACCGCGGCGACAGGGATTGCGGAGGCAGGGGTGCAGGGCGGGACGGATGGAATGGAGGATAGCTCGGTGGCGTGTGTGGCTGGGGAGAGGGCGGCGCTCGGTCCATGATCCCGTGGTGTCCACGATCTTGTGAGTGTCAGCAACCAGCACCGCAGCACCGAGAAGGTGAAGAGGGAAAGAAGCGATTCCCGATGGACGCATTGTGCATGTGAGCGTTGTCACAAGGTAGGTGAGACGGGGGATAGACTCCTGCGCACAGGGTCTGCCAGGTCTTGTAGGACAAGTGGGGGGGAACAACGGATCGAGAACAATAGGAAAAAGTAACCTGATCTGCACTTACCGCTGCTTGAATGGGGGAGAGGGGTCTCAGATGAAGGAATGTCGAGGAATCCACTAAAGAAGGAGTCGTGGTTGTCTGAGCCCTTGTCCTGGTGCCTATCACGCTTGTTCTTCTTGAAACTAAAGCTGCGTGCAGACGACTCGACATGATCAAGATCCGACGATGAGGGCTTGGGGGATGGCTTCGGGGATGGCTTGACTTGCTTGGTGGGTTTTGTACTCCCAGTGTTAAAGTACATGCGCTCGTCCAAGAACATTGGGTTCATCATCTTGGAAGAAAAGTTGGGCTGCGACGACGACAGGAACGGTGAATGGGTAATGTCTATCGCAGATGAGGGCCGTTCTTCAAAAGGGGTGAAGAGGAGGGGAGAGCCGACGGGAGATCCAGACAGGGAGATGGCGGGGGATAGTGACACTGGCAAGGCCAGAGGGGCGGTGGTAGACACGTCGTTATCAAGTGAGGGCGGGGTTGGTAGTGAAAGTGGGGACGACGACAAGTAGAGAGGCGCCAGCGAGGGCGGTGGAGGTAGCGGTTGTTGCTGCTGCTGATGGTGATGCTGTGGTTGATGGTGGGACAGAAACGGAGAGTGGGAACGGGAATGGGAAGCTATGGAAATGTGAGAAGGAGTTGGATGATGATGGAATGCTGCGTGGTGTGTGTTATTGTCTGCCTGGTGGGACGGAGGGGCGTCGCGAAGAAGCGAGGTGAGAGAATGACTATGCTGTGGTGGTGGTGGTGGTGGATGTGACAATGACAATGCTTCTGGTGATTGCTGGGGTGACTCGTGGCCGCGGGGTTCGTGGTCGTCGAGTTTTGGAGTTACGAGTGTTGATGATTGTGGTTGCCGTAGCGGAGGAGGGTAAGTGTCGAGATCCGAAGACAAAGTGTCGTGGGCATGGGTGGTGTGGACGTCGTGGCTGGGATTTCTGAGATGTTGTTGGATCCCGAAGTTCGAGAGACTGACACTGTCGTCGTGCGTGTCGTCGTCTTGGCCAGTCGTAAGAGACCTTGCGCTTGGGCTCGAGCTCACCGCAGTGGCGGGGCCACGGCCCACAGACCACTGGTGGCTGATGATTTGACCCTCGCCCATGTTGACGACTGACTGCGCAAGACAAGGAGCATGGGCATACCCATGGCCTAAAGCCGCTGTAACCTCGGCGCCTGTTTCTGGGTATGTCTCTGGAAACGGCCAGGGGGAACTCGGCCCAGATGGCGGTTCCGGGTGCTGCCCGTCGTCGTTCTGGTGGTTGTCCGGGTGGAACGGCTCCTGGGGTGAACGGCAGGAGGGACTTGAGGGACAGGTGCAGGCGGCGGCGGCGGCGAGTGGGCTACCTGGCTGGTGGCCGCAGTGGCTAACATGGCTAACGGGGCCACAGGAGCTGAGACAGACCGCCGAACGGACCGGCCGAGTGGTGGAATGCGATGGCGGTGGTGGAGTGGGACGGAAGACATGGCGCAGCGATCCGTGCTGCAGGGACCGGCGGGCAACCCCGACCTGGCATGCACGGCAAAGACAGCCATGATGGTGTTTGGGGTCGCCACCAAAAGGTTGATAATGCCCCGACAGACAAGAAGCAAGGGTGTTGCTGCTGCAGGTCGCAGACCGACTCTCGGTTGAGGGAAACGAGGGCGGCGTTGAGCTTGGTCGTCTGAGACTGGCGCTTGCGGCGTAGCTGGCGCTCGTGGACCCCAAGGCGGTGGGGTAAGGGGAGGTTGCCGATGAGGGACACGACGAGAGGTCGGAGCGGTGGGATGCCCGAGAGGCAAGGGTCGATGTCGTGGCGGTGGCTGGCGAAATACTGGTGGCGCTACCACTCTCAGTCAAAGCGGAAGTGAACGGTGCGCTAAGCGAATGGGAGCCGCGGAGCCGGTGGACTGGTCGAGGAATGTTTCCTGCGGCGTACACCTGAGCTTTCCTACACGCGCGCTTGCTTTGCCCGCAGACGCCGAGTTGGCGTGACCCTCCTCCCACGCTCGGACCTCCAACCCGTATGCTATGGTCTCTTCCTACATCTCCTTGTCCCTCCTCGGGCCCACCACTGCTCTCTCCACCTGGATGCGGCATTCGGGGTGGAGGTGACAGAGACCTCATTCGTCGATGCGCCGCCCCGGTAATCGATGTGAGCGATAGCGACCGCGACAACGACACTACCGAGAGTCGAGAGTCGGCCCGAATGTGTCCTCGCCCTTGCGTCACGGAGCTACGGTCCTGCGGACGCGACGACTCCGTTTCATGGTCGTCAAATAGCGTAGCAAATGACTCATAGAGCGGACGGTGAAGAGAGGGAAGTGGTGAGTGGCGAGACTGTAACTTGGGGCGGTCACGGCACGCTCTCTGAGACAATGGCCAGGATCGTCTCTGCTCCTTGGGGCCTGACTTTGTCGGGGTAGACTGGGTGGAGGAGGAGGAGGGAAGAGAGCAGAGGGAGGGGCGGGGTGTGGAATGAGAAGACCAGGTACTGGGGCCATTTCGTGTCGGGTGAAAGGTACGTAGGGTGTCCGCACGGAGCGTCATGCTTGTGCTGCTCCGAGGCGGAGGAGAAGATGTCTGCGCTACTCGGCTCCTTTGCAGCCCAGGGGATGATGAGCAGGGACGATCCACTTGATCGTGGCCAAGTGCGTAAGGGAGCATTGACGGGGGTGACATGCGCTCTGCTTGGAACTGGCGAGGGTCGGGAAGATTGAGATCGTACTCGTTGATCTGGTCGAGATGTGCATTCAGGTCATGTTCGTTGATTCCTTGGGCCAGGACCGGTAAGACATGGAGCGGTGTGAGCCTTCCATCCTCTGGTTCGGGCGGAGGTTCGCATGAGTCACTGGAATATTATCAGTCTTTATTCAGTCGGAAATTAAGCGGTCCATCATCTGCAGTGGGTGTTCGGAACACTTGGAATTGTTTCATGGCCACTGGTCGGCCATGAGGGGTTCAATTCAAGGAAACCGCAACCTCGCAACAAAAGAAAGCCGGCGGGCAGCCACTCACAACAGGTCCATCGAAAAACATAATCCAGCCCGGTCGAGGGCACAGCCAGCCCCGTTGACGTTCGCCGACAGCGCCGTTGATGCCGTCGGGGCAGGTTCCGGTTCTTGCAATTGTTCCTCATTCTCGTCATTCTGGAAGTAGAAGCTGAACGCACTCAGGCCACTAATGCTGGTAGCACTGGCGTTGTGGGCGTGACGAAAACGGGCGGCTGTGTGAACGCTCTGGGGGCGGCCTGATCGGGATGGCAAGCTTCCATCGTCGTCGCTTGCTTCGTCGTCAAACTCGTCCAGTATGGCTGGGTGCACCTTGCGGTCCCTCCCACTGCACCCCCAGTCGCGATCATCTCGAGCGGTGGTTATCGATGGGATTGATGGGCCAGGGCTGGGTGGGGGCATTGGCACGGAACGCAGAACTTTGAGAGCAGCACCCTCGGTCGCGTCAATGCTAATGCTCTCGAGCACAAGCGAAGGTGTCAACAGAGGCTCATCGTCCTCTTCGATGTGCTCCAGCTCGTTCCTATCGTCCGCCAGGTAATCTTCGGTGTCGGTCATGGTTCATGGGTGTTAGTAGAACTATTCAGTCCCAGTATTGTGTCTTTCGAGGTGTGATAGGTGGCGATGGTGATGTGTAACGTTGCTTTGGATCAAGACTCGACCAAGGTGAGGCTGCAGCCTGTCGGAGCGGGCGGTGTGGGGAGGAGGAGTGGGGAGGAGAGGGCGTGTGCGAAAAAAAGTTGGTGTGGGAAGTGTGTCGTGTGTGTGAATGGGCGGCGAACACGCGAGTACGCCAAGCAAGTGGCCGATGGGAGGTCACCGATCAGAGATGTACGCCAAAGATGACAGTGTGAGGGGGGTTATGAGACTGGGCAAGTGTGAACAGTAGTCGAGAGAGTAGTCAAACGTGAACGCTGTGCACGGAACAGGGATGCAGAAAGCACAGAAGTTTGAGAGAGAGAACCATCGAGCTCAACACCATGCAATGGGGTGATAAAGTAGGGTTCGGTGTCGCCCCGTGCCAAAGGTATGGTAGACGGGTGGGCCCGGCGTGAGGGGACATGACACTTGTCATGAGTGATATCCTGGAGCGTGCTTGGCGGGCGTGCACAAACAAAAGCTGGGTCCAACTTTTTCATCCACGTCTCTTTGTGTCGCCTCTTGCCTTGGAAAGGGTGCCAGAGAGGGGAGGTTGCTAACCCGCCGGAGTGTTCAGACACAATGCAGCAAATAGCACGGCGACCACTTCAGCGGCCTCCGACAATAGCAACCTCGATTGCGGCCGACGACGAGGCGTTGCACGCCACTGGCCACTGGGAAGGCGCCAGCTACGTCTTTACGGAGTTGCTGTCGCGCAAGGTTGAGGCATGTCCTAGAAGCTGCGGCGAGCTTTTATGACCTCCTCTACAATACACAGTGGTCAACAACCCGGATCTACCAGAGAGGTGGCGTAGTGGCGTGCGCGCAGTATGACTTGGAAGGGCCAAGGGTGGAGGTACAATGACAACAGTGAGACCAGCGGACCTGATGCCCGTCACACGAGATGCCTGGCCACCAATGCAAGCCGTGCGATCCACTGACAGCCTGACCTGAAATCGGCAGACTCGGCATGTGCAACCGGATTAGACGCCGACTCCGACCGCCAGATGTGTTTTATCGGAAAGGGTCGGCGCGGACCTGCCTGCGACTGGCTAGGAGAAACAGAGGCTTCCGCCCGTGGCGTGTTGCAGTGCAAACTATCGCAACGGCCGCAAGGCCTCGCACCAGCCAAGAGACACAGCACTGCGAGTGCCTTCGTGACTGTATTCGCCTCGCTGGCCCACAGGGTGAAGAGCGGGGCTAGAAGGAACTGATGCTCCATCGTCCGTGCAGTAGCTGCCGAGTCGCATTGCATTGTCCATATCATCCTTCTCTCCACGCAAGAGTACTTGAAGAACAACGGGTTCATGTACACGCCTCGATCTGAGGCGGTGGGTATGAGATCTGCTCAGATTCACTAACCGGAGGTGGAGTGGAGTGTACACAGCAGATCGCCACCAGCACATGAGCAGAGGCACGCAAGAATGGATGCAAGATGCGTGTCTGCCCAATCTCAGGGGCGTATTGCTCGTCGGGTGGGGGGCTTCTGGCAACAATGGCTCAGCGGACGCCGACCACGCGAACTCGACGCACCATGCGGCCATGCGGCGTGCGCGCGCACATGGGAAACCGCCGCATGTACCAACCGGCTCGCGTTCCGAGATTCGTTCTGGCAGCTTCTGGGACAGTGGACCCTGCACGCCCCGCAGCATGCGCATGCCATATCGCCACCGCCGATACCCCATGTTAGGGCCCCCCTTGTCAGCGACCTCATGTCGAGGTCATCAGCGACTTTCTGAATAAACGTACATCCGGTCGCGTGGCCAAATGGTACGGCGTCTGACTACGATGAGTAATCAGGAGATCGCGGGTTCGATCCCCGTCGTGGCCTTTTTGGTGCTATGCAGCACCTCGAATGATGCGGAGTGAATGGAGAGTGTGCTGTTTGGTTGGGGGCTGCTCGTTTTTGAATGTGGTGGGTCCTCGCTTCTCCAATCGGTTTATCTGGCGGCTTTTGAGTGTGGCACCGCCACCATCTTCTCCGACGCCGCAGCGGCAGCACACCATGGCGCGGAAGCAGCACTTCCATACTCGAATACATTACCGCAGCTGGAGGGTCAGGTAGCCGGAGATGATTGTAGTAGATCAGAAGGGGCTCAGATCTGAAAGATTGCAAACGGTCCGCTCTGGCTGCTAGAGTGACTTATTGCGCATTTACTGCGATTTATGTGATATTTCTTGCTCCGTCCTTCCGTGAAGGCGGGATGCCAACTCATCACTCAGCTGGTCGGGCTTGCCTCGCTGTGGGCTATAGAAATAGGCTCCTGGCTAGCATGTACCGCCATATTGCTCAACCGACTGGGCACTATGAGTCCACAGCCAGTCTGCCCTCGTAACTTCAAGTTACTATCATGGCCACGGGACCAGTCAGGCAGCTGGAAACGGACAGCTAGGCAGTCTGTTAGCCGGCTCACAGTTGGTCTCTTGCTGCGGACCGAGCCCTGCCGTACCCAGCAAGTGGTCGCATATCGGCGTCCCACTTTTGGTGTACCTGGTTGGCTCTGTCTTTCCTTCTCAGCACTCCAGAAACCTGGGCATCCCCTGAAACTGGATCGAACATTTCCGTCACGCTCGATTTCGGAGTGGTTGTCCTTGGTCATGTGGCAGTTTAGAGGTACCGTCGAACGTCGAACGTCAGCTTCTATTGCAGGAGAGGACTTTGGGTACGTTTTGTCACGCCTGGACGCATAAAAATGAACGACATTATGTTCCCCCTAGCCGACTTGAACGACTGACCTCGACATTACTAGTGTCGCGCTCTACCACTGAGCTAAGAGGGAATGATGAAAAGTTGGCGGCCAAGAGTCTGGATGAGAACCAGTAAGAGGCAGCTTGCCTCTTGTAGCATCTTCCGTGGTACGTGCTACACGTACTGTCTGATGGTATACATAGTGCGGCGTGGGTTCCGGCGGCGGCGCGAATTGCGGCGGTGAAAGGACCGCCAAGTACAACAACGAAGCCTCTGCCCCGCCATCACATCGCCCTCGTCCATGCCTGCCTCGTCCCTCCACCACGCCAATTGAGACGTTTCCCTTTCTGTTGTCGTACCAGTTATTTGACAGCATACCTTGTATATAGTCGTCGCTCCGTTGCCCACTTCTCATTTGATGCTGACTCCGCACGAGGGGCAGCAGCATCCCTGAGGCCGTTCGGAACAATTCAAGGTCCGCATCTTCTTCTTGTCCGCTCCCATTCCTTCGAAACGCCGCCTTCCCATCTGGCCCCGCCTCTCTGTTTCCCTGCCCCGACCCCTCTCCGCTCCCTCCGCCATCTCCGCCCTCCCTGTCCCGCCGACGCCCGCCCCACTCTCCGATACGGATTAACATACAGTGCAGCCGCTCACTAGGACTCCACTCCGTTGCCGTGGCTCGTTGCCCAGGCTCGGTTGCCCAGGCTCGTTGCCCGCTCCCGTCCCTGATCCCCGCCGGCTTCGGCGTCCGTTCGTGGCCCGTTCTGTGCCGCGGATATAGTCGACAGTGACACTTACCTAACTCCACCCCGGTTGACCCCATACTGTCTTATGTTCCACGTTTCCGTGACTCGAGTTGTATGGCTGTTAGTTTCGAGGGTGGCGATGGCGATGGCAAGTTGAGGGCCACATACTCTGGTGGGCTAGTTGCACGTAACCGACCAGTCAGGCAGCTGGCAGCGACCGGTCGACCATAGGTCTGGCTACCACTGCAGCTCGGCGTCGTGAACTCGTCATTTTAATCGGTTCATTAAAACAGTGCTATCATGTACCTACGTCTCGTGAGAATCGGGAGTTCGGTAACGCTGCAAATACGACGTTCTCTCTGCCCTTGTCACTATCGACATCACCCTGTCACTGTCGGCGTTGTCGTCGCTGCCGTCATCCCTTCACTCTCATACGCAGGCGCCTACCTCAGCTAGTCGTCGGCGTTGTCATCGCTTGATTCCTTCTCCTGCTCGTAAAGGACCAGAACGGGAATGGGAGGTGGCCAGGTACGGCCCCTCTCCCTAATATGAAACATCTCATCAGCTGTGAGGTCTGGAGTTGTGTTGTGCCCCCAGACCGCCACTGTCCTGTCATCGACATGCCAAGTCTTGCTGTTGAAGTTCACAATCGTCGTTGAATGGCCGAGGTTGCCAGAAATGGGAGAGTCGTGTCAACACAGCGCCACAAAGTCGCCAGTTGTAGGGAGGACACTTAAAGCGAGTACAGCCTAGCCGGGTAAACATGTTGCGTTTTTCCGCGAGCTACCTTCTCTCTCAAGCTGGTATTCGTACAACTACCTACTGATCCCATGCATGCAAGCTTTTGACACAGGCTTCCCAGTAATTTCTGTCATACGCGTTGCAAGCTCTCGGGCTCTAAGAGCTTTTTCGAGCAGGATTGAAGGCCAACAGCGGAACGGTGTATTGACGGGCTGTTCCTTATCGACCTTTCCAGTTACCTAGGAAATCCCCGCCTGAGCCTCCACACCAGCGAACAACGGCCGTCTATCAAGCCATCCGTTGGTGGCCGTATCTGTGACTTGCGTACATTGTAGGTCTGTGGTGGATTCACACTGTCGCGTTCACATCTGGTACGGTTTCTAGTAAAACAAGTCAACGAAGCACAGCCACGTCCAGCAATAAGCCTGGGGTTGATACGCAGGAGTGCCAGATTGTCAGAGGCCCATGGGCCCAGAAGAGGAGGAAAATGGGCAGGTCACCCAAGGGTGGCACCCGAGGAAGAGACGCGCGCACGGAAAGCAGATAGCAGTCGCGTTCATGGGTTGAAGGACTGCTCGCTGCTGGGTCTACTGCGACATATATAAACCCATCCCCTCTGTCTCGTTTTCTCTTTTCCCCCCCATCTCATCTTCTTATTGTAAATACACCGATTTGAACACTCTTTTGTTTCTTTTTTTCTTTTTTCTTTTTTTTTTTCTTCTTGAGCGAGTAACCCTTCACCCGCCGTGGGTAGTCCTGCGCCACCTGCGGCACTGGGGCTGCTACCTGAAGCTCGCCATTCCTGTGCGGGGATCGGGCCTGCCCCTCCTGATATGCAGGGGACTCCACCGGCGCCACCGGCCTTCTCGGCCGCTTTCTCACGTACATGACCTCGATGCTGTCTAGCCGGTAAGTTCTGACGTCTAATGCCGTTGCTGACGGTCACCAGTGATAACGAGTTCAACCGTCGCTGGCTCCCGCACAACAAGCAGTACGAGATTGTCTTCGTGGAGATGTTCCTTCTCCCCGAGTTCACCCATCGCTGCGCAAGCGTCTGGCTTCGGCTGAGCGCTTTCCTGCTCGTCTTCGCCGCCGAGTCGGTCCGAATCGTCCTCTTCGGGGCCCACTCGAAGCTTTACCAAGACTGTGCACCACTCGTCTTCAAGTACACCACATCCTGTGAGCTCTCCTCCCCGTCCCTCCCCTACGTCCGGCCGACCAACCGCGGCGACCCGCTCCAGGTCCCGCCCCAGGTTGGCCGCCGTGCTACCACCGACAAGGACCTCTCGTGCGCACTCTGTGGCAAGGCGTTCAAGACGGTCGACGGCATCAACCGTCACCGTGCCGCTCCGTCTTGCGCCGCCGCCGCTGCGCCCCTCCCCTGCTCCCAGTGTGGTCTCAACTTTGGCGGCAAGAATGGCTGTGAGTGCCAGCTCACGTGCCACGACTACGACTTTGCGTTCGGCTCCCTTTCCGACTTTCGCCAGCACATCGCCTGTCGTGACCAGGCCCAGGCGTGCCCTTCCACAAAGGACATTGTCGCCATGTCCTCCCGTGCCGGCGAGAGCATCACCTGCGACCGCTGCAACCGCGTGTTCACCTGCGACCACTTCATCCGCTGTTACAATAGGCACGTCACGGCCTCGGACCGCGCTGGCAAGTGCCACGACCCGCTTGTGAAGCACGCCACCGTCCTCAAGTGCTCCGCCTGCCACAAGACCTTCACGGGTAAGTTTGTCGAGCGGTGCGTGATGTAGGATAGCGCTAATCGACCAGGCTACGAGCGCTACCAGTGGTGGAAGCGCCACGTCGACTCCAAGATTCGCAGGGAGACGAGAAAGTGCAAGCCTCAGCCGCCCAAGACCACCCGCCGTCGCCGCGCCGCCGACCGTATCCCGGCCATCCTCAAGTGCAGCAAGTGCGGCAAGGAGTACACCGGCGGCAACCATCATGCTGGATTTGCCACCCACGTCGCTTACCGTTGCGCCAAGCCGAACAGGTGGAAGGCTCACCTGGCGCGCGTCGACTGTCCAACCTGTGGACGCAAGTTCCCCTTCATTTGCTCCAAGGTCGGCTTGAGCATCGTCAAGATGCTCAAGCACTACAACCTCGAGCACGCCAACCTTGGAGTCCAGTCGGGTAGACAATGGCCACCCGTGGACGATTCTCTTCGTCCACAGGCTTTCCTTTGTCTCTTGTACAAACCTTTGCTCTTCTTTTACAGGACTGTCAACTAGTTGAGACATTATGCACTTCACCACATCAGGCTCGGGTGGCGACCTTCTCCATTGATTGATCCGCAGAACTCAAAGGATGGGTAAAGGAGCGAGGGACTGGAGGATGGGGTTGTGCGACTCCAAGATGGCCGCTGTTCGCTCGCCATCCAGCACAAGCATGAGTGGACAGAGATGGGGCGTAGCGTCGCGGCTCGGGGCTAAGGGATCAATTTCGGATCATTTACATGTATGTGGCACTTTGGGTACCGGGATCAAAATTCCGTCAGTTTTCCAAGTGCCACCTTCATCTCTCGTTCTTCACAGCTACTTCTCTGCTACCTTTCCTCTGCTCTCGTCAACAGTATCCTCTTGTCAACAGTATTTCATCTTTCTCAACCTATATGGAGGTAGAAATGCAGTTGGTTTCAACCTTTATTGGCTGTTTAGGCCTTGGTGGCCTCGGCGAGCTCACGCTCGTGCTTAGCCTTGACCGAGTTGAAGTCACCGACCTGAATGTCAGCAGAAAGAACAGGCTACCCTCTTACCATGTAGAACGCCGACTCCGGGATGCTGTCGCCCTCGCCGGCAAGGATAGCCTCGAACGCGTTGATGGTGTCCTTGAGGGAGACAAGCTCACCCTTCATGCTTACGTAAGCAAAAATAGGTCTATCACGTAACAACTTACCCGGTGAAGACCTCGGCGACGGCGAAGGGCTGCGACATGAAACGCTGGATCTTACGGGCGCGCTCGACGGTAAGCTTGTCAGCCTCCGAAAGCTCGTCCATGCCGAGAATGGCGATAATGTCCTGGAGCGACTTGTAGGCCTGGAGGATCTGCTGGGTCTGGGTGGCGATGTTGTAGTGGCGCTCACCGACGATACGGGGGTCGAGCATACGCGACTTGGAGTCGAGGGGGTCGACGGCGGGGTAGATACCGAGCTCGGCAATCGAACGCGAAAGAACGGTGGTGGCGTCAAGATGGGCGAAGGTGGTGGCGGGGGCGGGGTCGGTAAGGTCGTCGGCGGGGACGTAGACGGCCTGGACCGAGGTAATGGAACCCTTCTTGGTGGTGGTAATACGCTCCTGCATACCACCCATGTCGGTGGCGAGAGTGGGCTGGTAACCGACAGCCGAGGGGATACGACCGAGAAGGGCCGAGACCTCGGAACCGGCCTGGGTGAAACGGAAAATGTTGTCAATGAAGAGAAGGACGTCCTGGCCCTCGTCGTCACGGAAGTACTCGGCGATGGTGAGGCCGGTAAGGGCGACACGGGCACGGGCTCCAGGGGGCTCGTTCATCTGGCCGAAGACGAGAGCGACCTTGGAGTCACCCTCGAGGTTGATGACACCAGTCTCACGCATCTCGTGGTAAAGGTCGTTACCCTCACGGGTACGCTCACCGACACCGGTGAAGACCGAGTAACCACCGTGGGCCTTGGCAATGTTGTTGATGAGCTCCTGGATAAGGACGGTCTTGCCGACACCGGCACCACCGAAGAGACCAATCTTACCACCACGGGCGTAGGGGGCGAGGAGGTCGACGACCTTGATACCGGTCTCGAGGACCTCGGCGGTGGTCGACTGCTCAGCGAACGAGGGGGGGTCGCAGTGGATGGGGCGGGTCGAAACACCCTTGATCTCACCACGCTGGTCAATGGGCTGGCCAAGGACGTTCATGATACGGCTGGTTGTTAGCGGAGGAATAAAGTTATAACTTACCCGAGGGTCTGGGGACCAACGGGGATGGTGATGGGGGCACCGGTGTCGACGACCTTCTGGCCACGAACGAGACCCTCAGTACCGTCCATGGCAATGCAACGGACGGTGTTCTCACCGAGGTGCTGCGAGACCTCGAGGACGAGACGGCCGCCCTCGGGCTTGGTCTGGCCCTCGGCGAACTGGACGTCAAGAGCGTTGAGGATAGCGGGGAGCTCCTCGCCCTCGAACTGGACGTCGACGACGGCACCAATGATGGTCTTGATCTGACCAACCTGGGTAGCCGAGGCCGAGGCGTACGAGCGGGTAGCCTGGACTGTTGGGTGTTAGTTGCATGTCGGAGGGGATAGTCGGATGGTGGTGCCCTGGCACGTTTTTTCCTTGCCCCAGAGGTCTTTCCCGATGAAAAAAAAAAAGTGGGTGTGTCCGATGTCGGCGAGATACAAGTCGCGAACAGTGTGTATGGGCACTTGGAAAAGACGTAGAGCAAGGCCGTAGTGGTCGAGGAGTGGCATCTACTCACCCTGCTGGACGGCCTGGACGCGGCCAGCCTCAACACGGGGCTGGGGGAGGACGGCCTTGGCAGCGGTGGTGAAGAAGGCAGCGTTGGCGCGGGCGGTGCGGAGCTGCTGGCCTCCACGGCGCGAAAGGCGCTGAGCGGAGCGGGTGACGAGGGTCATATCGCCGAGTTTTGAAGGAGGGGGGTGAGGGAGGGGTAAGAGAGGGGAGTGAAGAGAAAGAGACGGTGAGCGGGTGTTGAGTAAGTAGTAGATGGGAGGTGGGAGGGGGAGGGGGACTGCAGTGGTGGTGCTGCTGCCTCACTGGCTGGAGGGATGGAGCGCGGGCGGGGGGGCGCGGCAGCCAACGACTGGCTGGGGCAGGGGCCAGCCCAGCCAACGAACTGGTGCGACGGAGCAACCGGGGGCACTCGGAGCACTTCGCAGCCCGGCACTCCTCCAATTACTGGCCGCCTTGAGCCTACGGCGTTTTGGAGGCTTCATTTTTATGTGGCACTTTTTGGCTGGCAGGCTGGTCATTCGGGCACCCCAGCCGATAACTCCCCGTTGCTGCAGCTAGCTCTGTTCTGCACTTCTGGCTGGCTGGCTGGCTGGCTGATGCTTTTGATCTCAGGGCACTGCTTGGTCCCCCACTCCTACTGCCCCCCTCTGCAGCTGCAGCAACTGAAGCAAACGTATGCAGCGTGGCGTCCAGCCAACCACACACACTCACATTGCCGAGGGCTGCCGCCGTGGTGCTGGCTGGTCAAAGGCCTTGGCGCTGCCTCCAATGTATGGTGGGTGCTTGGAGAGCAACATGATGCAGCAGCAGCAGCAGCAGCAGCGCACTCGTCTCCAGCGATGAGATCATCCCCCCCCCCCCCATGCATGCTCACCACACCACCCCTCGCCCCGCCTCAGTCTCTATTTTTCTTTTCCAATTCTTTTTCGTATTTATCCGGAATACTACCTTCCCTCCATCCTACAACGGACATGCATCACATCTCCGCGTTTGCTTTAGACATTTCGGACGCAGCAGCAGCGGCAGACTCGAGCAGACCATCAAAGCGCTGCTCATCGCCATCAAAACACCCTTTTCCACTCACACCACACGTAAAAATGTTCCGTCGACTCTTCTCCTCGTCGGCCCGCATCGCCTCGGACCTCGTCGAGGCGTCCGCCCAGGCCTCGCGCTCCGTCGGCTCGGGCGCCGTCAGCGCCGAGCTCCTCCCCCCGGCCATCCAGCGTCACATCCGCCGGGAAGTCGCCAAGCTCCCTCCTTCTGCCGTCGCCCACATCCCCAACCCCTTTGTCGTCCACTCGTTTGTCAAGACCGTCGAGGGGTGCGTTTTTGCAGACTAACAGCAACCCACTGACTCTAGCCGTCCCGACCTCTCCGCGAACCTCAAGCAGATCCGCGTCCACCACCCTCCCGCCTTCTCGGTCCGCAGGCAAAAGCAGCTCTTGAGCTTGTACCCCGCCGAGCACCTGCCCCCTTCGTCCACCAACCCCGTCGCGTCGTTGCCGGTGCAGCTCGCTGACGGCACGATCGTCCACTGGGCCGGCAAGTGGTTTGCCAAGAAGGAGAAGAGCGTCTACCAGAAGGTCAACCGCATGTTCAAGGGAACCAGGGCGGAGCGCGAGCACAACGGCAAGATCAAGGAGCGCGAGCAGCGTATGGCCACCATGGAGAAGCGCATTGCCGACTGGAAGAAGGTAGGTCGCGCGCGCGCGCGGGACGTGTGGCAACCGGAAGTGGAGGTAGTTGCCACTGAACGTCATTACATTACATGACATGTTGTGCTCACACAAACAGAACAAGCTCGAGGCCAAGGCGAGCACCAAGTCGTCGCTCCCCTTCTAGACGGTATCAGGTTAGGTTGTGTATCATGCATCATTCATTATTCCCACAGCGCTGATGACCGGAATACCGACCGGCACTGACTCTGACTGTGTGTTGGACAAGCGGAGAGCTTCAATCTCATATTGGCTGATGGTGATCCTCTCTCTCTGTCGCCGGTGGTCTGGGCCACCTTGGAGGGCCTAGGAGCTGCCGTCAACTTGAAGCGCCGGGAACGTCGAGGCCATGTCCATCCCGGCCGGCTGACACTGATGAGGCAAGGCCTGGTCTCTAGGCCCGCGAGTGGGTCTCCATCTACCGATGTGAGGCAGGACACCTGATGAGGACATGAGGAAGACTCTGCGGCCAGCGACTTCTTCCCTCTTGCCAGAAGACAGCCGAGGAAGGCCGCCGAGGAAGCCACACCAGTACGATCAACACGAGTCGGCGTCAGCAGTCTTTGCCTAGCCTACGGGCTGCATCAACCGCACTTGGGCCAACCACCATGACCTCACACCTCCGCTGCCGGCATGTCCTCCGCCCAGCCTGTGGTCAGAGGCGATCCGATCTGCCTTGCTCACCAGGACGGCCAGGACTGAAATGATTAGTGCAATTCGCACACACATGTCACACCCCTGCCCGGACAGAGATGAGCCATGGTGTGGCTACCACGCTGAGAAGGCTTATGTAGCACTTTCTTGGCAGTATGCTCTCCATAGAAATACTCCCCTTGCCATGCATGCATCCCAGTCTCGCCCAATGCGTCAGAACAGCACACCTGTCGAACAGCATGAAAATACCCTGGGGGGTACAAATATCCGGAAGCGCCAACCCGGCGGGGATATCGACCTCCTTATAACGCCGCTCCACTCATGTCTCCCCTGTATGAGAGCTTTGCTTGTCGGAGCGCAACGGAGTCGTTGGGCTGGGTGGTGGCCACGGTCCTGGCAGCGCCTGGCTGCAGCTGGCTGGCTGGACGCAGCCGAGTGGAGATGCGCGGCTTCTGGCTGGCTGGCTGGCTGGCTGGCTGCCCGGCTGGCTGGAGCAGGCAGGCAGAAGGTCGTCAGGGCTCGCCTCTTGGCTGGTAGGCTGCAGTAGGCAGGCAGGCAGGTCCGACGCAGGCTGCTCGCTGCTCAACATCTCAGACTCGACCTCTACAAGCTGCTCTCCACACCCACCACACCACCACTCCACAAATAATCACCATGGTTCTGCTGGGCGGCCCCACCGGTATCTCGTGAGTCCGACGACGGCGCCCGAGTGCATGCGCTGTGTGCCGCTACAGCGAGTGCTGACGCTGCGTTTCTATTTTCTTCGCGCCGTGTCGCCTCTCCGTTTCCTCGTGTCCTCGATCCGATCCGTCTCTCCGCTCCCTCTCGCGCACTCGTATCCACCTCTTGCCCCCCTCCGACCATGCCCCCGACCATGCCCCCCTCCCTCCCGCCTCTCCCGCTCCGTCGTGCTCCCCTATGCCCGCCGTCCTCTTCACCCGAACCCCGAACTGTCGCTGGACCCACCTGCCGTTGACGTGATCTCTGACCTCTTGCGCGCGACAACATACCGTCACTACCAACTGCCCTTATCCCCGCAGGCTTGCCTCGTGCATCAAGGCCTTCTCGCCTTCCATCTACAACGGCCTCAAGCCCCTCGCTGGCGCCTACGCCCGCGCTGCCGGCCACCGCAAGGTCGGCCTCAAGTACGATGACCTGATCATCGAGGAGCGTGACGACGTCGCCAAGGTGAGTGCTCCTGCACCTCGCGGCAGGCGTGCGGAGCTACGAGCGGAGCCGGGAACGGATATGGGAGGGCACAACCTCGGTAGAATGTCGGACCGTCATGTCGAAACGTCATCGGCAGCGGCAGCTTCGACCTCGGCTAGAGCCAGCTCCCGGTCCCAAATTCCAACCTGCCCTGCCCTGCATGCTCTTTCACCGGACACCCCTGACCAGCTGTGTATAAGAGACAGTGTCAACACAGCGCCACAAAGTCGCCAGTTGTAGGGAGGACACTTAAAGCGAGTACAGCCTAGCCGGGTAAACATGTTGCGTTTTTCCGCGAGCTACCTTCTCTCTCAAGCTGGTATTCGTACAACTACCTACTGATCCCATGCATGCAAGCTTTTGACACAGGCTTCCCAGTAATTTCTGTCATACGCGTTGCAAGCTCTCGGGCTCTAAGAGCTTTTTCGAGCAGGATTGAAGGCCAACAGCGGAACG
>PQXP01000014.1:0-150186 GCA_002973495.1 Apiotrichum akiyoshidainum | reverse complement strand
AGGCGATGGATTCCTCMGCGCGCGCAGGGGCGCAGACGTGCACGAGTGTAAATCCACTGTGTGGGATCCGAAGTGGCGATCAGGACTGCGCGCTGGCGCTGAGCCAAATCCCCGGCCTTCGGAACAGGGGGGTGCTTTCGGGCCTGTGATCGCTGAAGAACATATCGGGGGGACATCCGCAGTGCGAGGCCCCTGCAGGAGTGGCGGAGCAGCCGGTGGCCGCTCAAGGACGTTGTGTTCGAATGTGTGCAGCCCACCCTGGTCTCCCTGGTCTGCGATAGGTGCTTTTGGCATCCTGGAGGCCAGAGAGCTGGGTGAGAGCACCGCCACGGCTGAACGCTCAGCCCTGTATTGTTTCTCCGTGGCACCGTGGCTCCGCGTGGATCTGTTCTGATCTTCTGAACGGCGTCTCCTTGGCGCCAGGATCGCAGCGACGGTTTCCTGGGTCAGGGATGTCTGGAGGAAAGCGTCTAGCCAATCGGCCGCTTTGACGAGGCTGAGCAAAAACCTTGTGGCATCAACGTGAATTTTGACAGCCGTGGGTCCGGGTCCTCTCCACATTTCCCGGACCTCGGATCAACTTGAAAGCTGACGTCGCTGACGTTGCTGGCGGCCGTGGCAGGGTAGCCTGGCAGCCAGAGGTCAAAATTACTTTGGGCGGAGCGACTGTGCGGCGAGTCGAGCTCTCGTCAGTGGAAAGCACCTGGGGGTGTCACAAGAGGTCAGAAGCGCCTGGGGGTGACAAGTGTGAGCGGTGAACGGAAGCAAAATAGACAATGTTGACTTTGGGCGCGACGCGTCCAGTGCGCGCAATATCAGTCGCCTCCAAAGCAAAGCTACTCCTCCTGGCTTGTCATTGTTGTCGCCACCACTCGACCATCCACCACCACCACAAAGCATGCCCCCAGCGCCGCAGAGAGACCCGCGCTCGAGGGTATACGTTGAGATTCCACCGTATCCTCGCCTCGCCCCCGCCTCCGACCCATTTCAGCCAGCAAAGTGGGACCCCATTCCGCGCGCGTCCGGCAGTGGGAGCGGCCCGCCGCACCGAGGGCAGCGCGAGGCAGCGCTCGACTCGCTGTCAGCGGCATTCGTCCGCCAGCCGCCACCTTCGTCTGCCGCCGGTTCGCCTTCCGCCCTCCGCGCGCACGCATCATCACCGCCCCCCTCGCCCAGCGCACAGCGCAGCAACACCGCCAAGCGCACATACACCATCCGCCGCGTCGACGCACAGTGGATGCGCGAACTCGGCTTCACGCCCGTGTTTGGCACGCGCTTGTTCAAGTGAGCTTCCGCGTCTGCCCGAGCTGACAGCAGATGCCCCCCCGCCGAGGCGTGCGTGCGCTGCCGCAACATAGGCAAGCCGTGCGAGATCCCGCTGTTCCGCATCGGCAAGGGCCCGGCCCATCTGCAGCGCTACGCGTGCACGGCCTGCCCGGGAAAGTGCAGTGGCTCGCGGATCAGGTACATGAAGTCGCGGATCCTCCGCCGGATCAGCCCAGAGGACAGCGACGACGGGACCGATGGGATCGACCTCGAGAGCGAGGAGGGCGCGTCGCCGCGGATACCACACTCTGCTCCAGGATCCAGCCAGGTCGCGAGCCAGGTCACCTTTGCGACCCAGGTTGCCGGGCCCTCGCGCCCGCCGTCGTCACCGCCCTCCGCCCTCAGGTCTGCACTCCGCCCGCCGACCTCTCCTGTCGAGTACGTCGAAGAGTACGAGTCTCTCCCGGATATGCCGCCCCCCGCGACACCACCACGCCCCTCCCTCAACGTCCAGTCCTCTGCAGCATTCGCATCCCCCTCCCTCCCCGAGGTCATCTCCGCGCACACCGACATGCAGATTGCCGCACGGCGAGTGGCCGACATCGAGGTCGAGATTGTGCGCATGAACCAGCAGCTCGCCAAGGCAATGGAGGAGTACAATGCGGCGGGGCTGAAGCTCTCCGCCGCGGCGCAGGCCGGCTGGCAGGGCGTCCCGATCCTCAACCGCCTGGTATACGCGCAGACGCTGCACACGTGGAAGAACCGTCTAAAGGCGGCCGATATGGAGGTGGAGGAGGAGGAAGAGGACGAGTAGCAGCCATGGGTGATGGGGCAAGTAGCCTTCGGACGAAAGGAGTGTGTCGGTCCGGACAAGACCATTGTACTTGTTGTCGTATGTAATGCGCGCCTCCGCGCTGCCGAGCTTATCAGGAATACCTACTCGGCCAACCGTCTGGCAGGCACGTTTGCCGCCGGCTCTCCAGATGCCGGTGAACCGAGAGTATCACCAATACTGACCCCTGCTTAACGCACTGTCCTGCCGGTTATCATGGACATCTCTTCGCACGCTAGAACCTTGCTCAATTCTCCACTCCGCAGCACTTGCTCCCACGGTTTCTCCACGATGGGCCCTGGGAGCAGAGTTCTGCGACAGAGGATCATATACGTGCGGATCATTGAATCTCCTACTTATCGCTCACCACTCACCACTCACGCTCCTTAGAATGACCACCCCATCCCCTACGGCCGGCGGCCTGCTTGCGTCCCTCGTGCCCGACCGCCTGCTGCCGACCGAGATCACGGCGCTGATCGCGTTCGACCCCGCGCTGCTTGACGCGTACGGCTTCGACAAGGCTGCACAGGCCGCGCGCGCCGCCAGCTCGCTCCTCCGCCTCGTGTGGGTCGGCATCGGCAGCGGCATCGTCCTGTTTCTCTGCTTTTTCTTTTTCATCGTGCTCCCGATCTCGTTCTTCTTTGGCGTCGTTGCGAAGGGCGAGGTCCAGCTGCGCGAGGTCAAGGACCAGGTATACTTTCGCATCGTCGACGCGCTTCCCCCCATGCCGTCCCTCCCCGCCCTCCCGTTCTCGGCCAGCGCCGTCTCCGTCCGCGACCAGGCCGCGCCAGACTGCGAGACGTCGCAGTGCGACTCTTCTGTTGACAGTAGGTATGAGGGGAGCCAGAGCTGACGTGTGCAGAGGAGACATAGCGAACTAGCCATTTCTCTTTCGGAAGGCGTCCACAGCAACTGTGCCATGCGGTGCGAGCTCCCTCACTTCCACCGTCCCGTCACTTCCCCGCGCCAGAGTGGGGCTCAAGCGACACAGACGCCGCCACACCGGCCACTGCACACTTGTACTTGTCCCTCGCGCAGAGCCGGCCCGCACCACACTGGACAGCCTCCGCCTCCGCCTCCGGCCTTGAGCCTAGCGCAGCCAGCAGCGCCAGGCGCAGCTGCCCGTCTGCCGCGTACTCTCATAGTTGATGCAAACATGAAACATTCAGCGTTCCCACAAGGTCTGAGCACGAGAAGCGCGGTGTGTGGGAGGGCGAGGATGAAACAGGAAGCAGTATGTGCGTGCTTCTGCCAGGACACAAAGGACAGAAGATGCACAGCAGAGGGAACGAACACTGCGGGCCGGCGTTCTGGTGGGACCAGGGCTGTAGCTGTCTGTCAATGACAGCGTCCGGGGCTGCCGCCTTCCTCTTGCTCGCGACTGTCGCCTCGGACATTGAGCCACCAGGTCTCGCCACCCGTGTCTTTATCGCACTCTGTGGCGTCGGGGCAAGGCCACCGGCCAGCGCAGGTATCGTGCCATTCATATGGAACGTAGCCCCCCGTTTAAAACGACGAAGCCCACGTGGTGTAGCAGTATCATGTTTCCTTCGGGTATTTCCTCGATTACCCGCTCCGCCAGGAGTACGAATGGAAGAGGTCCTCGGTTCAATTCCGGGCGTGGGCCATTTTTTTGTCGGTCGGCTTGCCAACCATTGTCGAGATTCCCTGTTCCGTTCCGTTCGCCGTTCGCGTTCCCCGACACGGTCAGGAAGTCGGGATAGGCAAGTTGAAGCGCCATGGGGCATGTTTTTGCTATGCTTATCGTGGTGTATCTTTCTGTGGCCGCAATCAGTATGACCTTGGATGGTGGTCCTTTGATTATGTAACACAGCCCAGCGTCGTGCTCCAAGAGCCCGACCTGGACAACATGCCGATATGCCGACCTGGTTCCGCACATGGAGCAAGAACAAGGACAAGCGCGACGCGGCCGAGAAGGAGCGCGAGAAGGAGCAGGTCAAGCACATGGTCCTCCTCAACTCAACCTACCTCACCCAGCACACTGTGCTCGTCATGCAGGCCCAGCTTGGTGCCAAGCTCAACAACGCCACGGCTTTCCGCCTCGATGACTAACTCATCCCCCCCATACCTCGCGCCGCGCCATTCGTTCCCCGGACCGTCCACACTGCCGAGGACCCGTACATTGTGCCGGGCATGCTGCCCGCCCCGCCCAAGCTCCCCAGGACCCTCGACGACCTCTACACCATGAAGCGTAAGCATCAGCTCGTGATTCTTGGTAGTGGCTGACAAACAGACGAGGACGCGCTTGAGCTGATCGGCCAGCACAACCTTGCGGTGCCTCCCAACGCCAGTGTTGCCGAGTGCCGCGCCGCACTTTACGCCGCCTTTGGCTGCGCCGTCTGTCCCGCCAAGAACTGAGTTCTTACCGCTAGCCACCTTCCGGCCACGAGCTTGAATTGTACAGTACCCCCATTGTAGCATGTGTTCTGTTATGTACCCCGTCGAGGGACAAGTCTTACGATTGCTGCGGCTGTCACTCTCCCCCCTGCTACTTTTCACAATGCTCCACCTCGACCCCGATCTTCTCCACGGAGCGCATGCCCTCGCCATTCAAGTGGTGAGAACCGGGTCCGTCAAAGATCTCGCCAATCTCCTCCAGCGTGCAGCCCTTTGTCTCCTTGATGAGGACGAAGAACAGGAACAGCGCGACGACGTTGATGCCCAGGTGGACAAAGTAGTACCGCCACCCGATGTGCGCAAACGCGATGGGCGTCACTGGCGTCAGACCCAGACTAGACGCAGGGGCACTCACCATAGTTGCCAAAGACGTTCCAGGCGGAAAAGACGACGCTGGAGATGGCGATGCCGGTCGTGCGGAGCTCAAAGGGGAGGATCTCGGTGAGGTCTGGGGTGAGCTTGGTCGCGGCTGCAGGGGACGCACACAGGAGCCAGAGGGGGTTGAGGCTGACGGCGTACGCGGCCATGAAGATGAAGATTGTGGCAATGGCGGCCTTGCCGATGTCGGGCTTTGTGGGTGTGACCGCCTGGGGTCAGCTGGTGACCAACCGCTCACTCACAATAAAGGCGATCTGCATCGACATGGCGGCGACCATGACGCACATGGACACCATGTACATCCTGCGGCGGCCAAAGCGCTCGACATACTGCACCGCGACCATCGAGATGAGGAGCAGCAGCATGCTGAGCGCGCACACGATGCCCTGGATCTGCAGCGCGCCGGTGACGCCGCACATGACGAGCACCTGGCCAAGGTAGCTCGCGAGGATGCCGTTCTGGCGTCAGTTGGTGGCTCGGACAGAGTGGTGTGCTCACGCCCGCCATGGAGGTGATAAAGCCGAGGAACACGCATATGGCGAGGCGCAGCCGGTTGCCGCGCGTCGCAAAGAACGCGCTGTACTTTGACCATATGCTGTCGGCGCGCTGGACGAGGAGCATCTCCTTGATCTCCCTGAGCTCGTTGACGACGAGCTCGTCGTCGAGATCACCGTTAGCGTGCATCCTCGCCAGCGTCTCGTGCGCTTTCTGCTCCTGCCCATTCGCGACGAGCCACCGCGGCGACTCGACCATCCACGGGCTGAGCGCCCAGACCAGCACCGGAAAGCAGCCGAGCGACTGCAGCAGCACGCTGATGCGCCAGTTCCAGTCCGAGTCAAAGTACGTGACGCCAAAGTTGACCCAGCCGGCGACGGCCGAGCCGACAAAGTAAATGTTGGAAAAGGACGCGGTCGCGGTCGCGCGGAAGCGCGGGTGCGCGATTTCGGCGATCAGCGGGGGGATGACTACGAGGACGCAGGCAGACGAGGCGCTGTGGTCAGTGGCTGTCTGTGCTGTTTCATACCCGACAATAACGCGGCCGCCGATAAACGTGCTGACCGAGCTGCCAAACGCGCCGAGGAACGAACCGAGTATCTGGCGTGAGCTCGATATTAATCACCAAAGCCTACGCCGAGGAGGGCGCCGAGGACGACCACGGGACGGCGGCCGTACTTGTCCGCGAGATACTGGAAGACCAGGGGTGCGCTGGTGTGAGTGCTGGGGCTTGCCAGAGACGCACATGATGGACGCTAAAGTCAGCTCAGCCTCCAACCCGGTGCTCACGGAAAAAGTACGAGGCGACAATGAGGCCGAGCCCGTCGGCCGAGGGGTGGAAGCGGCTGGAATCAGAGCTGAACCGAGCACCGAACTCACGCCTGCCAGTGGGGAAGCACCTGGATGCCATTCAGGAGCACGCCGTCGTATCCGTTCGAGTAGCAGCCGAGAAACAGCACGACAATGTTGGCCACACAGAGGCGGAGGCCGCGGTCATTGTACCACCACGTCGCGGTGTTGTCTGCAGTCAGCAAACCGGAACGCTGCAAACGCACTCTGCCACTCGTCCCACGGTTTCATGGGAGCAGACTCGGGGTGCTTGGTCTCGTCGTTGGATGCCATCGTGGGGGAGAGAGGGGGAGAGAGCCTAGCGGCAAGCGGGTATGCATTCGCGCCCTGTGGAACCCCATGGAGCTCCTCTCTAAATACCTGCCCGTCTCCAGTCTCTGGAGGCTGTTCGTCTACCTGCCGCGGGGTATGTTGGCCACGAACGGCTGGGGCGAGGGTTATTCCGCGCGGTACGATTCCCAGTGTTTGCGGAGCTCCAGCTCGCGAGGGGCACCGGTGGAAGACGCCGCTTACTGCTCGAGCCCGAGATGCAGCGACCTCGAACCCGACTGCCATTCTCTGCTGTTCTTTGATCATGTGAGCGGAGCATGGAAACGTCCAGTCCGATCTGAGGGTGTGGATTGACGATCCGCCACAGTGCAAGAGCACCCAGCGGCCCAGCGGCCCCCACTGCTCCGAAACCACTTTTTGAATTATTCCGCCCCTCCACTTCGGCCCAACCTGTTAATCTCTCGAGCCTGGGTTATTCCGTGCACTCTTCCCACTCGCATCCCTCCCTCGCCAGTACCACCAATGAAGCGCATGCATGCGACACTGGCGTGCGATCCGGTGAGTACTGCAGTGGCGACCGCAGTGCATAGCATGGTGCTGATGCATGCCAGTGCCGGCGAAGAAAGAGCAGGGTGAGTGGGAGGATCGGGTTCGGGGGGATGCTCACCATACTGCAGTGCATCGCGGGGGACGTCGGAGACATTTGCCGGAACTGTCAACGGCTCAACAGAACATGCGTTTGGACAAAGGAGCGGCGACCACGAGGCCCGAAACCTCGTTCAGCTCGGGATCGAGCCGCGTCCGAGACCCACAGCTCGAGCCCGCCGAGGGAGGGCACAGTGGGAGCTACGCCGATGGAGCCCGAGCAGCCCTTCGAGGCAACGTCTCACGACTCCGTACTGGACGTTACCTTATCCACCGACCCGCCGCTGGCTGCACTTCCGGGGTTCGATCCCAGCGATGTCGCTTCCCTCGATGACCACAGCATCATCGGCCTGCTCAACGTCGACGAGACTCTGTGGTCCGAGATCACCCTCGGAGACGGCGGGGGCAGCGACAGCGACTGGATGTGGAATCTGTTCCCCCCCGCTGCTAGCAGCGGGAGCGACGCTCTCGGGGCATTTAGTCTCGGAACTCCGTCCTCGCTGTCTGCGTCTCCCCGGATATCGCACCACCTGGACGACATTGCGCTTGCGCGGCATGTCGAAGCGTACTGCAGCGCCTCGCACTGCATCCTTCCTACCGTCGACCGAGCGAGTGTGCTGGAGCGCCTCGGGCGGGGAGCGCACCACACGGAGCAGCGGTTCCTCGCACTCGTGTACTCGATGGCGGCGGTGAGCGAGACCTTCTCCGACACTGCGTGGCCGCCGCACCGGCGCACGCGGCCGACGGGGGCGTGGGACTGCGCGAGCGTTGCGCAACGAAACTTTGTCAACCCGGGACGGAGCTCGGACTTTGGCATCGAGGATATCGCCACGGCGCTGAATCTCAACCTCGTGCACGGGGGCCTCGGCGACCGCGCGACGGCGTGGTACTGGATGCAGGAGGCGCTGTCCATCGCGCAGGCGCTCATGATCGACGACTGGGGGTGCGCCGAGGCCGCGCGCGACGTGGAGACGTCGGCCCTCCGCCTCAAGACGTACTATGTGCTCGTGATGATCGAGCGCGCATCGGCGCTGTTCGACTCGAAGATGGTGCTGCGGTCTAGCCAGGGCCTCCGGATGCCCGGTAACGCGTATGTCATGACCCGCAGGGTGCGCGAGGCCCTGCCGCCCGGTGCGCTCGAGGGCTTTCCGCTGCTGCACACGCGGCTGCTGAGCCTCATCTCCCCGGACGTCGTCGCGTGCTGGCGCGGCCGGTGCGAAAAGGAGGACACGCTCTGCCGGCGGTGGTCGGTCGACAGCGCGGTGCACATGCAGCGCCTGCTGGCGCGCGAGGGCGCGGCGGTGATGGAGCTCGACAAGACATCCGAGTACGTCAAGCTCGCGATCACGACCGTGTGGATCCAGGAGTGAGTGGATTGTTGACCAGCTGCTGATGGGAGCCGCTTCTGGAATATTTGCCGCACGCACGGGCTTGTGCAGCACGGTGCCGGGCCCGCCGAGCTGTCGCTTGAGCTCGTCGTCGACAACCTTGCGCGCTGCAGCGACTACTGCGCGAGCGTGCGGAACCGCGAGTATTTCACCGCGTACGACCTCTGCCTCAAGATATCAGACCTCGTCATGACGGCCATCAGCCTTGTCGGCAGCCGCGAGGCGTGGCTGGCGGGCACCGACGCGGAAGCGCTGCGCGTGACGTTCCGGCCGCTCATCGACCGCTTCATCGGGCTGCTGCTTTCGGTGAGTCTCAGCGAGAGCCGCGTGCTGACGCAAGTTTGACCGCGGGCCGCTCGCGATGGAGCTCGTGCAGGCCGCGGAGCGGGCTCACTGATTGCTGTATGTGGGAGTTGCTGCGGGGGAGTGCGTCTCTCTGGAGCCCCTGCGCGTTTCTCCCTGCGGCCGGGAGATTGCCCGGTTTCAATGCATGGCATCCGCAGTGCGCGCAGCTGGAGATCTGGAGCGGGGTGCCTTGCGCAGCCTGAGTGATCTGCATCGAGCGAGTCCATTCACGCTGCGGATGGTGTTGGGGGCCAAAGATGCGACACACAAAACCGCCATGCAAAAGGTGTAGCATTGTTTGTTGCATCTCCAGCAGGCAGAGTGGGCATCCGTCTGACTGGTCGGGCGCGAGAATCCGACAGCGCCTCCATGTCTGGCGACGGTGCCTTGCTTTCAACATCACACGAACCCGACAGGCGCCCGGCACGGCAGTCGTGCCGATTCCGGCGCGGGCAGCGTGCAGTGTGGTTTGCTTCGCCGGGGCTGACGGGCTACCGGGGCTGCAGGGTGGGGGCCTGCGTGGTGGCCGATGCCAAGTGCGCAGCCTGGGTGCCTCGGCCGGAGCGCTGCTCGCGCTGTGCCGCGGCGCGTGGCGACAGTTGACTGAAGCGGGCTTTTTTTTCGCCAGGGCCGCGTTTATCTGATAACTGTTATCGGCCGACGTCACCGAACTGGCGGCTTGGCATTGAGAGCAACGCGCGGGGTATGCCCTCAGCAGTGGTCCATGTATATAACACTGGTGTGCAGCATGCTGGGATGCCCACTCACCCACCTCGGTTTCTCCGCTCACGCTCCCTCTCTTTCAAAATGCTCGCGATCGCCCCCATCCTCCTCGCCCTCGCCGCGACCGCCAACGCGCGCTGGTCGATCGTCCACGAGGCGTCGGCCCTCGCGGCGCGCGCCGAGTACGGCAACTGCGACTCCAAGTGCACGACCTTTGACGAGTACTACTCGGCCTGCACCTCGAACGCGACCGGCGAGAAGTGTCTCGCCGTCTGTGCCGTGAGTAACTTAACAGAAAAAAAAAACGCCCATGTGCCGGGATCGAACACGCCCAGGAGCTGACAGCAGCCCTCCGAGTTCACCGTCTACCAGGCGTGCCTGAACTGCATCGAGCAGGACCAGGCGGGCGTGAGCTTCAAGAGCACGCTCGAAAAGGTGCGCCAGCGCTGCATCGACAACAGCAAGGGCGACCCGACCAACGGCGCCGGCATCACCTCGCTCGCCGTCCCGAAGAACACGACCGACAACTCTACCGCTTCTGCGCACGGCTCGTCCAACGCGACCAACCCGCACACGTCCGTCGTCAACCCGCACACGTGAGTACACAGTAGCCGTACCTGGCACCCAAGGCAGGTGCTGATGGCAGCTCGGGCGCCGCGTCCGCATCCACGTCCGGTGCTGCCGCCGCCGCGTCGTCGGGCGCCGCCGCCAACGCCAAGAGCGCCGGATCCGCCACCGCGAGGCTCTCCGCCGCGGGCGTCGTCGGCGCCGTCGCGGCCGGCGCCGTCCTCCTCCTCTAAGCAGTATCCCCGTACTCGCCAAAGAAAAGTAAGCAGCAGGGCGCACGCAGCCGTGTCTTTGTGACCCGGCCTCGCTGGGTGTGCGCGCGTGTGTCGCTGTGGTGTGGGTGTGCGTGGTGTGCGTGGTCGTCGATGCATAGTTTGTAAAGTCTCTGAATCGTGCGCTGCGCTGGACTGTGGTGCATGGGTTGTGTCGGCGGCGCGCGGCGTGATATGCGTCCGCCCAGCGCCAGCGCCCAGGTCCCGCCCTCGAGGTGCGTGCTTCCCGGGGCGCTCGATAACCAATGCAAGACACGGCGCGCGCCCTGTGCGGGCCGGGAACCGACCAAGCCCCGGCGTCACCCTGCGACCCCGCGACCCCGCGCCCGAGCAGCCCAGCGACGACCCAACTCGCGAGCGCGGAGCCGCGTGTGAAACGAGCCCCGTCGCGCTCGCTAGTCGCTGCTCGCTTTCGCTGGGCCGCGGGCCGCTGGCCGCGGGTGCATGCTGTGTGCTGCATAGTGTATCGCAAACGCGAGACGTTGCCGTCTGCCCGATGGGACGGGACGCTGGCGCAGGGGGACACTAATGGCCGCGGCGGGTCGAGAAGCGCCTGCCCCTGGAATCTGCGGCAGGGTGTGGTGTGGCTGGAACTGGAATTGTGGTTCGTGTTCTGACGCTGCGGAGCGGAAGGAGAAGAACGTGCGATTTCCTGAGCTGGGCGACAAGAACGCACACACACACACACACACACACACACACACACACGCAGCAGCTCGTCGCGATCAGCATCGCAGAGCCCGCGATGCATGCTGCAGCGGACACGGGCGTGTGGTCATAGGGTGCGCCGCTCGCACAGCCAGAACGGGAAAACAATAGATGTATGGCAGACTACTATATACAGACGAGCAACACGACGGCAGCAGCGGCGACAAGCGCGCGCGGTATTTTATTGTTGTTTCTAGTGCGTGCCGCCCGCGAGAAATGCCTGCCCGCCGGCGCCGGCGCCTACCGGCACCTCGCCGACGTGCTGCGCCTCGTACGCGCTCGAGTACAGGTCGTAGCAGTGCCCGTAGTCTTCGCTGCGGTACCCCTCGCACGCCTCGTTGAGCGCGGCGAGGTACGCGGGCCACGGGCTGCCGTCGGCGCTGCCGACGGGGTGCGTGTCGGGCGAGCCGTCGAGCGCGAACCAGTGCTTGGCGCCCTCGGTGCAGCCTGCGGTTAGTGGAAGAAAGGGCGGGAGGACGCACCGTAGATGGGCTTGTACTCTTTTCCGTTCGGGTCGAGCGTCTCGGCGAGCGCGCCGGTGCCGCACGGCGTGTCGGCGCGCGTCTCCAGCCGGTGCGGGGCGGCGGTGGCGGCGGCGGCGGTGATGAGGGCGGCGGCGACGAGGATCCTCATTGTTGGTGTGGGSKKGTGGTGTGCGGTGTGCAGGAGTGAGGGGGGCGATGGAGAGCGAGGATGTGCGTGTCGGGAGTACTTGTACTCGAGACCTGATACGCTAGGTGACTCTGTGGACGAGAGTGAGAGTGAGACCAAACATGTCTCCGAGGTAGACAGGCAGGCAGGCAGGCAGGCAGGCAGTGAGACAGTCGCGGGCTGCCCAAAGAGGGCCCAGAAGCTGTGCGCCCAAAACAGCCACAGCCACATGCCACAGATCTGCCCCTCGACGACCACGACGACTAACGGTAGCGGTAGCGGTAGCGGCAGCGGCAGCGGCAGCGGGGTAGAAGCGGGATCGAGAGCAAAGGAGATGGTGTGTCAGGGTACAAACTGTATTATCTCTCCGTGCATCCACACCCACACCCCCCCTTACTGATTGGAAACGTCGTCTCTGGCTGGATTATTATGTAGTCAGCCACAGCCACGGTGATCAGTGACAATCCAAAGGGGGGGATGTGCCAGGGCGCCAGGGGGTAAAGAGACGATCCTCTTTTTGATGCTTGTCTCTTGTTCTTGTTCGCGCCTCCTCCGCTGCACCGTACCTTTGCACCGTTACTACCACACTCCCCCTCGCCAGTCGTGGGTGGAACGGAATCTTCCGGAAGTATGGTCGATCCCGCCCAGACTGCACTGCACGACCAGGATTGGCTCGGGATGGATCGATGGGCGTGATGGGATCGCCGTCGCGCGTCGTGGAATCGCGGATCGCGTGGATCGCGTGGATGCTGGCCAGGCACGCTGTCACACTCTGCGTGCTGTTGGGGAGGGTCACGTGACCATTTGGAGACAACTCCGATCCACTGGCCGCAAACATATGGCTCAACTGCAGACCCATCAACAACGGTTACCCGTCTCACGGCATCCACTTGCTCATTACCTGTGCATGCGGCCACAGGATCCCCGGCCTCACTCCGTTTACCATTTTCAAAGAAAATGTCTCGGCCTCTGTCCGCCGCATCGTCGCCTTTGCCAGAACGCTCGACGTCGACATTTCTAGCCACTGGCACGGCCGTAGAATTCCAGCATCAATTCTCCCTCTCGCAGCCGAGCTCTGTGACGACTTTGCCCTCCTGGTCCCAAACCTAGTCTCCGTCGTCATTCATGATTACTTTTGGCCCAGACGGATCCCGTTTACCCCCTCGGACACCCTCACCATATCTGCTGGAGTCCAATACGACAAGGACGACCCCTTGTCAGTCGTTTGTCCTCTTATCCGGTTAAACCCCGGTGCCACATTCAGAAACCTCGTCATAGAAGTCGGACGTATAACCGAATGGCGTATATAGTGCAGAACTTGGTTAGAGGCTACCCCCGCACGTATCCGTCCTCGCTCACAAACGTGACACTCTGGATCAGAGACTACATCGTTGCCCATTGGGCCCCAACCACGATTCCTCCGGTTGCAGCGTCCCTCGCCACACTCACACTCGATCCCGACGCTTTCATCAGCTAGTCATCGATTCAGTACACGGCCTGCCTGAATATACCCCACTTTTGCGACAACGCATTCATTCTTGCTCAGAGCGCGGTGTTGCAGGCTATCCAGAACAGATTGTTTACACTGCCTCTGCAGGGAACCCTCGCGAAACTCCGAGTCGACCGCGGAGAATTCTACTCCGACGAGTGAGTAAACGAGTCAGGTTTGCTGGCACTCATTTTTCTGACGGCAGCACGCCCCGTGGCGAAAACCACCTGGGCACCCTCGCCCTCTGCCTGCCATCTCCTTTCACCGGAGGACAACTGGTCGTCTTTCCCAAGGGCAATAGGGATCAGAGCAGGATGGAGGTGTTCAACTGGGCCGCGACCGCAGGTTCGGGGCAGAGCGTCATCCCGTGGGCGTTCCTCTCTTTGGACTGTGAACACTTTGTGCTCCCAGTCCAGTCCGGCATGCGCGTCACCATCGAGTATGACATTTATGTCACTCCCCTCTGCGAACAGATCTCGCGGCCCTTGGCCTGTGCTTCCGCCCCGGACGCCGTCCTCAATGACCCCAACCTTCTCCCCAGCGGCGGCATCCTTGCCTTTGGCCTGCAGGAGGAGTACACGGTTGCTGAGATGACAAGGGACGCTCGCAGCCACGACTATGACCATGAGTGGAACGCACAGTTCCTGTCGGGCCTCAGAGGTATCGACGCGGGCTGGGCCCAGTGCCTTTCCTCTGCGGGACTAAGCTTTGAGTTTGTCGCCATCTACGCAAGCTGACGAGGCAGAGTGCATTAATGGACGGGGTGTCGAAGAGCGACTGCATACTCTGTCTCTCAATCTCTTCCTGCGAATGGCGCGTACCACAACGTCGAACTCGCATATAGATAAACTAGTTTCATGCTCCCATACAACCGACACACAAGTACACAGCCCAGCGCTCAGACATTGGAATCCCACCCGGGGCCGTTCTGCACCTGGTCGTACCCCCAGTACCCCCAGATCGCGCCGCCCGTGTCGTCTGCAGTGTTTTCGTCGCTCAGCAGCCACTCGAGCGGGGGGTTGACGTGGCTCGGCTCGGTGGGTAGCAGCACGTCCCACGGCAGCTCGAGGTCGGCCGACACGCCCGGGTTCAGGCCGATGAGCTGCTCGAGCTGCGCGTCGGCGCTGAGCGGCGACGCGTCGACGAGCGCGCGCGCCTCGTACCGCGCCGTCGGCGACACGACTTCGGGGCCGAGCCCGGGCACGTCGAGGTTGGTCTTGCTAATGTTGAGGCACAGGCCGAGGAGGAACGAGCCGTAAAAGTGCGTGTACGACAGGTTTAGGCGGCCGTCGCCGTACGGCGCGAGCGCGAGCGCGACGTCGCGCACGAGCGCCTGGCTCGCTGCGCGGTCGTACTGTTTGTCAGTTACTGCTACACAAGCAGGGACGTACGCGCAGGAGCAGGACCGCGGCCCACGTGAGCATGCCGGACACGGTGCGGCAAAAGTGCCGGACGCTGTCGCCGTACGCCTCGAGCACAAACTTGAGCGACGCGCGCGCCGTGTCGATGATCTGGTCGAGCGGCGCCTCGGTCGCGGTCGTGATGAGCAGATGCACGTGGTGTGCGAGCACGCGCATGATGCCGGCCGTGAGAGGTACTGGGGTCAGCTTCAAAGGGCGGAGGAGAGCTCACCCTCCGTGACGAGATCGGGGGTCACCCAGGTGTTGACCCAGCCCTCGAGCAGCACGGTCGTCGACATGCGGATCGCCTCGAACGCGTACGAGCGCCGGACGGGGTCGCGGATCTCCTCGCGCGCCTTGCGCAGCTGTGCGCGCGCCTCGCTCTGCGGCTGTGTCAGTTGTGGCGCTCGCGATCCCCCTCAACTGTGCGCACCTCGATAGAGCGCAGGTGCATAAAGCCGACCACTTCGCTGTCTCCTGGCGTGGCGTGCGGCCCGCGGAACCATCTGTCCATCGCGTCGAGGTCAAAGCCGATGTCCAGCATTGATGGTTTGCCAGAGAACGCGCTCAGGCTGGCAAGTCAGTGACACGCACGCCAGGGCCACTCACCTCTTGTCCTGCACCATGCACACTATCCATGTGCGAAAGTAGTCGCGGTGCCACCTGGCGTCAGGTCGGGACGATGAAAAGTGACCTACTTTTGCGCCACCACGCCCGTGTCGGTGCACGGCCTGTCGCGATTCATGCCGAGTTCGAGCGCAATGTTGATCGCGAGAGCGAGGAGCCTGGTGTCAGTGGGCGTCTAGAGGGTACGCACATTCGCGACCGGCCGTCGACGATGCGTTTCGGACATCGCGGCCAGAGGGACAGGGCGAGGAGCGCCTGCAGAGTCAGTCAAACACAAGGAGCAGCGGCACTCACAACGACAATGTCCTGGCTCTTGGCGTTGCGCGAGACGATGACGACAATGAGGCGCTCGGCGTGCTTGTACAGCTTCTCGGCCACGGCCTTTGCCTCGGGAAGGTCGGTCGTGTGCGCCGCGCCGGTGGCGAGGATGACGGTCGTTAGCAGCGCTGAGCGTTCCCGGATACCCGCGAGCGTATAGATCGACGGGTCCATGAACCCGAGCTGCGGCTGGAGCACCGCAAAGAATCTGCAAGGGTCAGCGTCGGGTAAACCAACCGGATACTAGATCTGGATACCAGATACCAGACGAGATACCAGATACCAGATACCAGATATCCGATATCAGGTAGACATGATCAGGTAGAGATGACCGGGGGAACGTACTGCTTTCGAAAGTGCTCGGCCTGCTCGGCGGACACGAAACGCCCCACGGGATCGAGGACCTGCGCCACGTCTCGCTTGGCCGTACTTGGCCGGTAGTGAAAGTACACTTGGCGCTGCACGGCGGCGGACTGCAGCTGCGCACGCGTCCACCCCGGCACCTCGTCCAGGTCGAGTGTGGGAGGCGGTGGGTCGCCCTCGGTAGCGACCTTGCCGACGCTGGAGAGCACGGCGAGCGGGTTTCCCGGCTCGCCGTCGCGGTCGAGCTCTGGCGACTGGTGCGACTCGAGCGGGAGGTCGTTGGTGCCCTCGTCGAGGTCGATGTAGTCGAGTGGGGACTGGTCGGCTCTAGACGTTAGGGTGAGCCGGGAGGGGTACTCACGTCGTGGAGGTGGACTCGGTCGGTGACGGCGACCGCCTGCTGCTCCTGCGCCGCTTTTTCCCTGCGCGGTCGTCGGGCTCCTCGTTCTCGACGTCGTCCCGGATCCGATCAAGCACTGCCTGCACGTGCGCGAGGCTCTTCTCGAGCCCTACGCGCTTGCTGCGAGTCAGCGGCTGCCTGGTGCGGAAGAGACCCACTTTCGGCTCCCGAGCTTGCGCCCGCGACGCGACCGGACAACCTCGCACTCGAGCCCGAGCGTCTTGCAGCGTCTGCACGGCTGCTGCGGGTCGGCGTCGCGGTGGCAACGTGACTTGAGCCGGCGGCATCTGGGCGTCAGCGCGTGACGGTGGGTATGTTGCTGGGTTGTTGCTTACTGCAGACATGCGACGGGGGCCCGGGGGATTTCTGGGGCACCGGGGGTGCTCGAACCTTGGTGTGCTGCGGGGTGAGATCGGGGGGATTCGGGGGCAGACGTACTTGCTGCGGCGGCGACGAGGAGGTCGACGGGGAGGGTGCGCGGCGGCGACGAGGGCTGCGGTGCTGGGGTGAGTAGCTGCGGGCGTGAGGGTGTACGCACCAGAAGTGGAGGGACCGGCGGCGGGGGCGGACATGATGGCGACAGCCAATGAAGCGATGGCCGAAATGGTGAGAGAGATTGGACAGAAGCGAAAGTGGGCGGCGGCGARAGWKSKAWTSSSCAMKTGGGGAATAGATCTACTCGCCGGCTTTAATATCTCGGCTTTTCGGGTTTGGGGCCATTGTCGTCATCATGTGCATCCTGCCATTCTACTACTAGTACGCTACGTGCTGCGCTTCCAGTCCTCGTCGCCGCCAATGTAGCGGTACACGACGCGGCTGTCCCGGTCCACGCATGCAGGATCATTGGCCGCGCCAGTGTACACGTCCAGCCCCGCCTGCCCGAGATACAGCTTTGCATCCACCGACCTTGCAGCCTCGACAGCGAGGTTGTAGTCTTTGCGCATAAACTGCACCTTGAACCCGCCCTCGTAGTCGTGCGAGGCCGGCGCGCGTGGGTCGACACCAGGGACCGGCTTGCATCAGCCCCAGACTCTCAGTGGTACTCACGTTGCAGTTGCTGTTGACCCAGCTCCCGCCCGTGCTCACCGCGAGCACCTGCTGGAACACGACCGGGTCGAGCCCGAGGCGCATCGCGAGGTTGAAGCCCTCGGACGTCGCGATCGCGATCGTCCCCGAGATGTAGTTGTTGGCAAGCTTGCATGCGAGTCCCCGCGTGGGGCCGCCGCAGCAGAATATGTTCTTGCCCATCGTCCCGACGATAGCCCTGATCTCGGACCCCCGCGGGTGCGAGTCGGCCATTCCAACCATAAAGGTGAGTGCGGCGTTCTGCGCGCCTGCGGGTCCGCCGGATACGGGCGCGTCGACAAACGTGCCGCCGAGCGCTTCGACGGCGGCTGCCGTCACCTTGGACGTTTCGACGTCGATCGTGCTGCATTCAAGGAACAGCTTGCCAGAGACGTGTGTAGCGGCGGCGAGCGCGCCGGTCGCGGGGGTGGCAAAGACGGCAGACACGTGCTTGCCCTCGGGCACGATGGTGATGATGCATTCCTGCTGTGAGAGGCATGTTGGGGATGGTAGTACGCACACTGTGGGCGACGACCTCGGCGGCAGACGGACACACCACGACCGGCCCGAGCGCGGCGCACTCGGCGACAAACCTGTCGAGCACGGGCTGCACGACGTCGTTAATGTACAGCGTCGCACTGGGAGGCAGGGCCTTGCGGAGATTGAGGGCCATCTGGGGTCAGGGAGGATGGTGTGTCTGAACGCACCCAGTAGCCCATGGCTCCGAGGCCGACTGCGGGTGAGTGGTGCGCTGGGTCCGGACTCACTGAAGCCGATGGTGGAGGGCAACGGGGTGCTCGCAGCCGTGTCGGTCATGATGGATACAGCTACAGAGAAGAGGTGATGAAAGGTGAGAAGCGTTGGATTCTTGGATGAGACTACGACCAAGTGCCCACTGGATTACGCAATGCCACGAGTAACAAGCCGAACCCCGAGACCGGCATATCGATAAGAGCTACAGTAGCTCGTCTCAATCTCGACGGTCATTTTGCATGGCGGCTGCTGTGGACACTGTGAGTTTAGAGCCTAGCCACACTGTCCTCTGCGTAAGCGACCGACAGAGTAGCAACAGCAACAGCAAGCTTGTTCCTGCTGGACACTGTCACTGCTGGGTAAGACACGCCACGGAAGCCCTCCCCCGCACTCTCCCTCCCCCGCACCCTCCGACTTGCTCCGCCAGTCGCGGGCAACTCGCTCAGGAGGACCCCGGGACCACGGGGATTGAAAGTTGGGAGCTGTTGTTGTAGACGATGTATGCATCCCCGACCGTGCCACAGCCGACTGATGGATTGGAACTGGAAAAACACAAGTCACCGCCAGGATTCGAACTAGGACCAGAGTTTACGTAAAAGTCATACCCGAATCATGGCAGATCCTTACGTAACCATTCAGGTCCTATCCACTTACGTCACTGCCGTAGGAGCACAAAACCACCCGCCAGATCTATCCTCGTCGACCTCGTTCTCCTCTACCTCTTCTTGCTTTCCACCTACTCCCGACAGCCCCCACCACCACCGCCTTCACCATGGCCGAGAAGAAGTGTCTCGTCCGCGGCTCGATCAGTCCGTCCTCCTTGCCCTCCCCACGCTAACCCCCAGACATTGACGAGTTCTACTACATCCCCCACATTGTCCGCCCAGGAGAGACAATCGCGTCCACGGGCTTTGCCCGCAAGGCCGGCGGAAAGGGCGCCAACCAGGGCTACGCGTGTGGCCGTGCAGGCGGAAACGTGACGCTGCACGCGCAGATTGGAGCCGACGGCACGGCCATTCGCGACCAGATTGCCGCCGGCGGCGTCGACGTCTCGCGCGTCCGTGTCGTCGACGGCGAGGTCACTGGCCGCGCTATCATCCAGCGCTCGGACGACGGAGAGAACAGCATCGGTATGTGGGCGAGTCTCGTTTGCGTACCGGAAGCTTACGCTAGTCCTCCACGCGGGCGCCAACCACGCGGACTCGGGCGAGGCCAAGCCCGACATTGCCGGCTTTACCCACCTGCTCATCCAGAACGAGATCCCGCTCGCCGACACATTGGCGTACCTGCGCGCCGCGGGTGCCGCGGGCGTGACATCAGTGTACAACCCGTCCCCGATGCCGACCGTCGACGTTCTGCGCGCCTTCCCCTGGGACTGCCTCTCGATCCTCATCGTCAACGAGGGCGAGCTCGCCGCAATCTATGGCTCGTTTGACTCGACGCCCGTCGACAAGGCGCTGTCGGTCGCCGACGCGGCCGTTGCGCAGATGCACGCCCTGCACCGCGCCAAGGGCTTCAACGACAAGATTGCAATCGTGACGACCATCGGCCCCGACGGCGTCGTGATCCTCGACCCAAAGTCCGGCAAGCCCGAGATCTCGTCGTTCCCCGCCGCCAAGGTCCGCAAGGTCGTCGACACGACCGGCGCCGGCGACACGTTTGCCGGATACTTTGTCGCCATGCTCATGGAGCGCGGCGACGGCGCGCCGATCAAGGACCTGGTCCCGACGTGTCTCCAGGTGAGTTGCAGCGACGACACGCGGCTGACCCGCAGGCGTGCGCGCTCGCGGTCGAGACGGCGGGCGCGATGGAGAGTATCCCGGCTAGGAAGGACGTCGACGCGCGTCTTGCGCAGAAGTAGAACAATGGCCGGAGCTAATGTATATGATAAACTGGGCGCCGAGTGGACCTTTACCTCGGACGTCGGCAGGGGACTGTTGACAATAGTACAGTTTGTTCCCCCAGCATGCATCCCAGCGGGCTGGAACAGCCGCACGGTAGAGGGCGTGCTTCTCAGTGGAACTTGGCACAGCTTGAGACCCAGTTGGAAACGGCTCAAGCAACAGCTGACGCCAGCTCTATGTGCTGGAGCTCAGCCCGCCGCTTACTGACACGTGGCTGGCTCACCTGGCGTTTTAAGCTCATCAACACTCTTGGAGTCTCAAGCGGCCCATAATAGATGCAGAGGAGGAAATACAAGTAGGGCCAATGTATGCTGCTCGAGACTGGGGTCAGTAACCGAACATTGACGTTTACTCACTAATGTCGACGAGAAAGTTTCCATCGATGATTGTCGGTGAGCCGTCGACGGGGCTAGGGTCCTTGACAACGTCATTCGTCTGGAGGAGCGGCAGGTAGGAAAGGCGCGCTACGCGATATGCTGCCTCGAGTGAGTAGCCGTACTCCTCACGGACGGTGTTGAAGACGGTCTCGAGAAGCAACGTCGCGGCGATACCATTCATGGCGATGAGGGTCGCGAATGTCGGGGTCTGTAACATTGAACGGCGGGGGCACCTTGCTCCCTTTAAGGAGCTCGAGGGTGATCTGAGAGGAGAAAAACGTAGATGAGATGAGTGTGGCAGAAACCAAACGCGTCTGCTTGGATGTAAGCTCTGGCCATCTCACCCCAAGTAATGTGTATTCGCTCAGGCACTTGCCCGGGGGTGATCTTGGGACGGCTCTGGGCGTTAGCGGCGGGCCGAGTGAGCTGATCCGCACCGCGATAGACGAGACTGAGCAGTCGTGCTGCTGCCGGCGGCAGTCTTGGGCTTGATGGGTTAGCCGTACAAGGGAGGTAAGCCAAGCTCGAGTTCAAGCCTTGGGGGGGAACGGGCTCAACTAACCTTGTCGGCCGAGTGGTTGTCAGCTGGACAAGCTGCACCGTCGCCGTCCTGTGCCGACGAGAGCGTGCCTGGGACGCCGCGCCCGGTTTCACCGTCGCTCGTCTCGGAGGAGGAGCGAGCTGCCGGGTGGAACTCGTCGTCCTGAAAGTCAGAGGAGAGCAGTCTTGTCACCCACCGAAGACGCCGGACGCTCGTGCTTCTTGACGTTGCCACCGACAGATTCGACACATTCCGCCTCATGGTTTGTGTGGGTTCTGGCAGGGATGTATGTATGGGTGGTATGTGGTAGGCCGGATTCCACCACCAGATTCGACACAAACTGCCACACGGTTTGTGTGGATTCTGGGGCCGAGTTTTACCATTGCTGTAGCAGTTGGTTTGGTACGTTTGGTGGAGGTCTGGCGACAAATTGCTTGCGTCTCTGGTCGCTGCCACTTTCAAACACTTCAAACTGTCCTCACAGCCGCAAAACCTGACAACTTGTCTCTCCTATGCATGCAATACTGCAGACACAATACTGAGACTTGGCCAAATGGTGTATAGATAGGTTATATTACTCTACAGTGCGCAAGAATCGGCTAAAAACATGCATTAGACCGGCTGGACCCGGCTGCCTGTGGCACTTCTGGTCGTCCTGTGGCACTGTCCCCCCACCTGCATTCTTGTCACCATAGTTAGTATAGCATCCACTCTTTGATGCTTCTAAGCTTTATATACTCCACAATACCCTCTCTTATGTCTGATTGTCCACGAAAACATATTCATTCCCAATTCCAACCCTCCATATCCGCCTTGGACCCTCTTCCTACCACCTACTCCTTCTCCTTCTTCTCGTCCAGCGCCTCGGCCGCCTCGGCCGCCTCGCGGGCCTCCTCGGCCTCCTGAGCAATGGCAAAGTTGCGCGGACTGGGCTGTCAGCTCATCTCCTGGTTTCCATGTGGCGCAGACGTACCGGACAACGTTTACGTCGTACACCCTCATCAAGCAAATGACAATTCCGCACGAAATCCACATCGCCAGGCATACCTGCCATCCATGCTTGTAGTGCGGGGCCGTAGAAGAGGGGAAGATTAACACGTTGCTCCAAGAGTTGATGGCGTAGTAGCCCGTGATGCAGATGGCAACAATCAGCGCGCGCTGCTCGGCATCGGCGGGCAACATGTCGGACAGCCACGCCCACAGGGGGGGTCCGTGCGACTGGAGAGGGTAGAGCATGAAATCTGCGCAACGTGAGCTTCAGAACAGTAAAACAGAGGCAGCTGTAGCTCACAGGCATAGTACTTTGCCGAGTCGGGCACGTTCCAGATGGTCATGATGACGGTGGACGGGATACCGATAAGACAGATCGTGATGAGCATGAGCCAGCGGGTCCTGAAAAAGTCCGAGCCAAACGCAAAGAACCACATGCCCACCAGCTGCATGGCATAACCGCCCATTGGAATGGCGTTGAGCTGTGTCACGCCCCACACCTTTGTGCCGTCGGCGTGGACGAGAGACTTGAGCCAGAGCTGGAAGTCTGGAGTCAGATTAATGTAGCTGTCAGATGGACCCACAGTTGATACCCGAGACAGCGATAAGCATGCCCACGTAGATGTAGATGGCGAGGTAGAGGAAGGGGTTCTTGAAGGTGCGTACAAACGACTTGACGTTGATGGGCTTGACGTCGACACGGTGGAAGCGCTCGAGGCGGCGCATGGCAAGCTCGCGGTCCGCGGGAGTGATCCACTTGCAGAGCGGGCTGGTGTCAGCAGATTGTACGGCAATTAGCTCACTTGGGACGGTCGGGGAAGTCGGGGATCATGAATGGGCCGATCAGGGCAAGGCAGACGGTCATAATGCAGTTAATAATGAAGGTCCAGCGCCATCCCTCGATTCCGTGCTTGCCCTCGAGCGAGGTGTGGATTGCCGTCTGCAGCGCGCCGGACAGCATCGAGCCCACTGCTTGGCAAGAATGGTAGAATCCTACGCGCTTGGCGAGCTCGAGTGGGGTATACCAGGCCACTGCATGCGTTAGTTGCACAATTCCGGGTCGCAGAGGTTGGGGGTTAAAATAAAAATAAAAATCCCCCAAAAAACCCACTGAGCATGACGATGGTACCAGGATAGCTCGACGACTCGGCGACGCCAATGAGCGCACGCAGGGCGTAGATCGGCTGGGCGGTCTTGCACAGCGCGATGCAGCCAGTGAAGATGCCCCACACGAGCTCGAGGCCCGGCAGCCACCACGACGGGCGGAAGTAGGTGATGAAAATCTGGCTGGGGATGAGGAAGATGCAGTCTGGCGTCAGCTGTCTGTTTCCCACAACTGATACCCACATCCGACATTGAACCAGGTCGCAAAGTAGTTGAGCTCGTTGCCGTGGAAGTTGAGCGCCTCGCTCATGCCGGACACGTAAGCCGTGTTGATGTTTGTCTGGTCCTGCGGCCGTCAGAATGCCTCCGCTCCCTCTTGCTCACGAGATACTTGATAACCTGCGAGATACATCCGTACGAGAGGAGCAGCAGGTCGAGCTTCAGAATGAACCTGCGCTCCGCGGCAGACTTTTCAATCTCGAGACGCTTCGACTGCGGATCCATATCGAGGGGCGCGTCGACGGGCTCGCCTGGGACAATGGCGGCCTCCGGCGAGAGGTTTGTCTCTGCGGTACCGTCCTTCTTCCTCCAAAACATTGCAGTGGTGCGTGTGGAGGTGTAGTGTAGTGAATGGAGTAAACTAGAAAGATACCGGGGAAAAGAACTGTGGGCCCCGAAGATCAACCAAGTTAAAGGGGGAGAGCAAGGCGGGTCAGAGCCAGGCCAGGAACGAAGCTAAGCAGGACTGAGGGGGCGAGTAGTGGGTCGGCTTCACGGAGCTAAAGTGCGCCGCGCCTACAGCGGTGTGACTGTAAAGTGGGCATGGCCCCACAAAGGAACATCTCCTCTCTCCGAGTCAGGTCCGCGAAGGACGAGCCTTTCAGCGGATTGTGTTTCCTTGGAAAAATTGCAGTAAAAGCTAGCACGGCCGAGTGGGATAAGGCGCGGATAGGCGGATAGGCAGGCTCGCAGTTTGGCAAGAGCTAGGATATCGCCAAGCGCTGAAGGGGGCGGGTCGCTCAACTCGGGAACTCGGCATCTTGGCCAAAGCGGCAAAAAAGCTATATCTGCCACCTCGGCGTCTTGTTCCTAAGGGACTGGGCGCTTACGATCAGGGACATTAACCGACATATGCCTGCGCCCATGGCTGTGACTGGGCAGCATGGGGCAGTGGGCAGGGCATGTGCTGCTTCGAGAGCAATATGGATGGCCAACACACAGTTTGGCGCATGCACAGACACCGAGGCAAGCGAGGGCGGTCAGCTGAGGACCTGGCGCTCACTCGGTGTCGCTGGTGCCGAGTTCAGGACTGTCGGCATCTCGGACCGTGCCGTCCGATCACTCGCACTTTCTTGGCATGTACCTGCCCTACGCCTGTTTCCGCCGCGATAAACGGGGCACACCATGGCTTGAGGCTCCGCACGGGCTCCGCAGATGTTTCTCCGCGGGTTCCTCCTCCCAGCGCTGTCCACCAACTCCGCCAGGACACGCTGTCAGATAAGCTTCAAGCGCTTTTATGCCGTCTTCGGTCACGTTTTCGGTCACAGCATGGGGTGAGAGTCCTGTACCAGAGTGTCCGGAAATGTCAGTCGCAACGCACACGAGTCAGTCCTGCCTCGTATGGGGTCACTCTCAAGTGCTCGTGAGCCATGCTACGACGCTGGCGCTCGCGCGACCGTACGCGTGGTATCGGTGTGGTCCGCGCGTATGATCGTTTCGTGATCGTGCCTCGTATTCGCGAAACAGGTGTGCGGCTGTGTAGTTGTGTCGCGGGCATCTCTGTGTGGGGTTCTCACAGGGGAGGTTTTGGGCAGCAAGCATGGCGATGATGATAAGAGAGGGCGCGGGCGAGCTTTACGGGTCCGCGGCAGACTCCGGCTGGGGCCATTGTCGACAAGGGCACAGAAATACTGCGCAGGCGAGTTGGCGCTTTCGGAATTGCGGAACGACCAGCCAAGTGATCGAGCAGAGCGCGCGCATAGGCTCCTCAAGGAGCGTCATTGCGAGACGTTGGGTGGACAAGAGTGGAGGAAAGGAGGTGAGGATTGTCGGGAGGAGGAGCGGGTCGGGCGGCGGTGGTGGTGGCGGTGATGAGACTGGCCACGTCGCTAGTCATCGCCGTTGCTGCTGGTGTCATTGTCACTCTCATTGTCAACATTAACAGCAGCAGCAGAAGCGACAGCCATCCATGTCTGACATGCCCTCCAAGACTCGCAACTCCCAGAACGACCACCTCACCCGTATCCACTTCAGGTGCTTCCCGGACCCATAGCAAGGGGCTCCAGAGACGACTCGCTACAGGGAAATCTCGGTAACTTTCCTCTGCCCTCCATCATTCCCCCGACCGACGTTCGCGACCCCATCTGTCGTATCCTCCAGTACCAAATCTCAAACAAGCCAACGGAGACATCGCCGCGTTTGCCACCAAGTTCGCCGACCCGCTTCTGAACAAGTTTACCAACAAGTGCCCCCTGATGTACACGCGCGCCCCCGGCGGCCACGTCACGGCAACAGGCCGCATGCCACACTCCCTCCTCTGTGACATGCTGGAGATCCATTACCTGTTCACCTGGTCACTGATCACTGTACGCCGCGTACATCGACAACCCCGAGAATGCCGACGAGGTGTTGGGACAGTGAGGTAGCGCCTCTTCCTACGGCTGCATGAAGTGAAGATTTGAATCCCTTGTGACCGTGGAATTGTAGCTCCTGCAAGTGGATTTGACTGGGGAGCTCGCCGCTTTCTCCAGGGAGTGGCTTCATACTCTTACCTTCGAGCAATGAGCGGTTCTCGATGGAGCTCAGCTTCAAGCAGCTCGACTGTGCTTCTCTCGTACGGCAGCGGTCTTCTATCTATCTGACCTACGTCCAAGTCAGCAGGTGAGCGACAGAGAGACAGAGCTACCGTAGCTTGCTATACCTCTGAGCTGTGGCTCTGCGATCCATCATAATCTCGACGCTGTCCGTTGGCTGGCTGCTGGCCATTTCGGCAGGAGCCTCCCGGGGCGTCGGCTCTGGCGGGCTCTGGTGGAGGGTTTTGGTCACGTGACTGTTTCGGATCTCAGACGTCACACGCGGTACCACCTCCACCTCTGGCACCCCCAACACCACTCGACCACCACGCCACCTCTTCATGGCCGATTTCCTTGTTGCTCCCCATCTCATCCACCCCCACCACCACCAACCACAATGAGCACAGCACTCCTCAACCTCACTCGTGACGAGTGTGAAGAGCGCTCAAAGGTCATCAAGGTTAACACATACGACATCAACCTCGACCTCAGCAAGATCAATGACCCCAGCACCACCACCTACGCCTCCGTCACAACCCTCAAGTTTGACAGCGCGACTCCCAGCACCTGGCTCGATCTTATCGCCGATGAGCTGACAAGCGTGACTGTCAACGGCACCGATGCCCAGGTTGCCAACTACAACGGTGCCCGCGTCCCCATCGACGGCCTCGTCAACGGCGAGAACACTGTCGTCGTAGCCGCACGTTGCCGCTACTCACGCACCGGCGAGGGTCTCCACCGCTTCACTGACACGGTGGACGGCAAGACTTATGCTTATACGCACTTTGAGCCCACCGATGCCCGCAGGATGTACGCGTGCTTTGAGCAGCCCGACCTCAAGGGTCGCATCACGTTTGTTGTCACCGCCCCAGCCTCGTCCGGTGTTTTCAGCAACCAGTCCGTCGACAAGGACGAGACCACTGGTGATCTTCACAAGGTCACCTTTGCCCCCACATTGCCCCTCTCAACTTACCTCTCCTCGATCGCCGTCGGACCGTACCACGTTGTCCAGGACGTCTGGAAGCGCGGCAACCTCATTGTTCCCCTCGGGGCCATCTGCCGCCAGTCGATGAAGCAGTACATGGAGTCGGATGAGATCTTCCGGGTCACCAAGGCCGGCCTCGACTTCTTCGACGACAACTTCAAGTACCCGTACCCCTGGGGCAAGTACGACTCGATCTTCCTGCCCGAGTACAACATTGGTGCCATGGAGCATCCTGGCCTTGTCACCTTTAACGAGAACGCCTACATCTTCCGCGGAACCCCGAGCACCGCGCAGCGCGAGTCGCGTGCCGAGGTTATTCTCCACGAGATGGCACATATGTGGTTCGGAGACCTTTCAACCCCGCGATGGTGGAATGACACTTGGCTCAAGGAGTCGTTTGCGGACCTCATGGGCTACCTCGTCGCCACCGAGAGTGCCGGCTACAAGGGCCCTTGGGTAACATTTGCCCTTGCTCGCAAGCAGTGGGCGTACACCCAGGACCTCCTCCCCTCCACCCACCCGATCGTTGCCGATGTCCCCGACCTCGAGGCTGCGCGCCAGAACTTTGACGGTATCACCTACGCCAAGGGCGCGTCGGTCCTCAAGCAGCTCATGGCCTACTCGGGCCGCGAGTCGTTCTTCGCTGCCGCGCATATCTACTTTAAGAGGCACGCCTTTGCTGCTACGACTCTCGACGATCTCATTGCGTGTCTCAAGGAGACCTCTGAGGCCGACCTGGAGGAGTGGGTCCCGTCGTGGCTCGAGACTGCCGGTCCGTCGATTATCACCACCGTTCGCGAGGGCGATGACCTCTACGTCACCACCGAGTCCACCGATGCCATGACCCAGAATCCCGTGCAGCGCAACCACCGTGTCACTGTGTCGACCTTTGCCCGCAGCTCCAAGGGCGTTGAACGCACCGCCAGCGTCTCTCTGCTTCTCGATGCCCCCAAGGTCAAGGTTCCCCTCCCGGCTGGCACCGTCGCCGACCTTGTGATCGCCAACGACGACGACCTCACCTATGCGCTCCTCCGCTTTGACGATGCTTCCGTTAATGTTCTCACCGAGCAGATTTCGACTCTGGAGCCGACGCTCACCCGCGCTGTCGCCTGGTCTGCTCTCTGGAACGCTGTCCGCGACGCCAAGCTTCCTGCTTCCCAGTTCCTCGCTGCTGTCCATGCCAACGCCGCTCCCGAGACCGACTCGGGTCTTCTTGCGCTTGTGCTCAGCCAGGCCTACTCGGCCATCACCGCGTACCTTCCCCCGAAGCACCGCGACGACGCCGCGGGACTGCTCGTGGCTACTATCGATGCCGGTCTCCGCCAGGCTCCCGCCGGATCCGACCTCCAGCGCGCGTGGTCCAACGCCCTCACTACCAGCGGTTCGCTTAGCAAGAAGGGCATTGAGCCTCTTCGCAATGTCCTCGACGGCAAGATTGCCGGTCTTGAGCTCACCCCCACTCTTCGCTGGAACGTCCTCGTCTCGCTCGCGTCGCTTGGTGCGGCGGACGAGGCCGAGCTCCAGGCCGAGTACAAGAAGGACTCGACCATGACTGGTGCCACTGCTCTCGCGCGGGCGCTTGCCTCCCTCCCCAGCGCCGACGTCAAGCAGCGCGTGTGGAACGAACTCACCGCTGCCGACGGCCTGACCAACGACCGCCAGGGTGCGCTTATTTCTGGCTTCTCGTCTGGCAAGCTCGCGACCCGCGGGCCGTTTTGTCGAGCCTTACTTTGCCAACTTGACCGCGTGGTGGTCCGCCATGTCGATGACGATGGCGTCACGTCTTGTGCGCGGTGTGTTCCCGCGCACGACCATCGAGTATGGTGCGCCAGGCGCCAACTCGGTCGAGAAGGACGCGGAGGCGTGGCTCGAGGCGAACAAGGGCGCCCCCAAGGCCCTCCGCCGCATCATCATCGAGCAGCTCGACGAGGCCCGCCGCCAGCTGCGCGCCCAGGCTGCCGCCGCGTAAATATCGTACGTCAATCACGAAGTAGACCTCCGGTAGTCAAATATTGCAAGAGATAGAAGCAGAGACGAAGCGCAGCAGGAAACAAGCGTCCGTGCAGAGTGTCGGGACAAGGGGTGTACTAATACGGCGGGCAATGTCCATGAGGGAGACTACAGGGGTTAGGCTACAAGGCTGCGCAGTAATACGTGTACGTTTAGAGAAGCGCAACACCAGCGCCAACCGCGGCAAAGACGACGGCGGCAACGCCCGCCGACGCGGAGGGCGCGCCGCTGCCCTTGCCGGCCTCGGCGCCCGAGCTGGCGGAGCTGGCGGCCGAGCCGGTCTTGCTGGCGCATACCTGCTTGAGGTTTTCGGACCTGCCGGGCTGCCCCATACACGTGAAACACTCGACGGCCTTGTCAAGGACCTGCGGCGTCAGCTCTTGCTGTTGAGAGTGGAGGGGATGGTTGGGAGCGTGGGAGTGTGGCTTACCGAGCAGCAGGCGTCGGCTGCGCCGCCCTGGTTGCATGCCCTGTAGTCCTGGCACTGCGAGGCACACTTGGCGTCGTCGGCGCTAACGGTGGTGTTCTGCGCCGAGGCGGCTGGGCGTCAGTGGTGGCGCGGTCGGCGGTCAACGTACCGAGCGCAGTGAGGAGGAGGGTCTGGAGGGCAAAGAATGCGACCATTATGGATACAGGAGCGACGATGAGATGAAGAGAGGAGGCACAATGGCAATAAAGTCGACACGGAGAGGGAGACGGCTGCCTCCAGCAGTGCCGCGTCTTATAAGGACGGCCCCAGAGTTTGGGAAGCCGCGCGACAGACGACGACTGGAACGCCGGCCCCTGTTGCTGTCCCTCGATTGAGTAAACGAAACTTTACAACCTGTTGTCATTCTGCCCTCTGGCCAAGGTTGGCAGGTTTCAGGACGGCAGGGTGGTGACAGACGGTAAACAGTTGGAGGTCGAGCCAGACAGGCTGGCTGTCGCGCACACACATCTGACAGCATTGCAGAGAACACGCCTGTCGGAACCCAAGTGCCCCTCCGTGACAAGCATCCTGCACCCGATGGGTGCAACATAGACATAGCGCCGCCTTGCGACTGACTGCAGCGGGATTGTCATCTTGGAGGGGCGAAACAGGCTGCAAAACATTATCTCCTGAACTGAAACGTTTCCACCGTGGCAGTCTCGCGCAGTCGATTCCCAGGTGCCAGTGAACGGGTCCTCTCAGCGACGGCACTGGAGAGGGTTCAGGCAGCGCAGATACGCTTCCCAGCAGTGTTTGCCGCTCAGCGCCTTCAAACGGCCATGTTTGTCGCATTGTGATATCGATCTTGTTGTTCTTCCCTTTTCTTCTTGCCGTAAGCTTGCTAGTGTCGTTCTTTTCGTGTCACGAAGACCGACATGCTTCCACACGTTCAGCGCGTTCAGCCTGCAGTCATTTGGAACTTGAATCGTGGAGCCCTGGTGGTCCATTGAACATACATGGCCCCCGCGATCTCCTGCGAAGATACGTTGGCCACTCCCCGCTGCACAGTCCCTCCAAGTTGAAAAAACATCAAGCAATCCCTGCAGCACGGATGCAGGTGGTTAACTTGTGATCTGTCCGCGATACTGCCACATTCTGTAGTAGGGACAATGCCCTATGGGCAGCAGAATCACAACGCGCATCGAATGGCGGCTCCCAGTGGCGGGCGTGTAGCTCAGTTGGTAGAGCGTCTCATTCGCATGTTGCTGGTTGCAACATCCGACCTCATTGAGAAGGTCTTTGGTTCGATTCCTAACTCGTCCACTACCTCAAGTATCCTACGAGGTGCTTGCTTTTTGGAGGTGGGATGCTCAGCTGCAAGTGGTAAGCCGAAGGAGGAAGAAGTGGACAAGGGAAGTGTAGCCGTTCAGTGGGCGCGGCTGGTTCGTGCACCTGGCGGGTGGGGGGCGCAGAATCACAAACGTGGCCACCACTGGACCAACTTGCGCTTGGATTGCCTGCCATTGGCACCTGATCAAGATAAGACTGCATCGCGACAGCATCGCTTCACTATTCTTGGATCTACTTTGGCATCTCCCGTCTGTCTTGCAGATTACTTGGGCATCTTCTCGCCCTTGAGCCAGGCGTCAAGCATGACCTCGGCGCGCTTGGGCTGGTCCATGGGGACCATGTGTCCGGCGCCGTAGATGGTCAGGAAGGTGAGGTCGCCCGAGGTCTTGGTGTAGCCGGCGACCTCGCCGTCGACGTGCCAGTCACGGCGCTCAGCGGCGTTGTAGGCGGCCTTGCCAGTCCACTGGAGCGCCTCCATCCACTCCTCGTTTCCGATATAGTTGCAGATGTAGTCGAGGGTGCCGACGTACTGGCACTTGTCAGCAATCGCACTGCAGTCTGGACTCACGTTAAGGACGCGGACGCCGCGCTCGAGGAGCTGCGCGACGTAGAGCCACGTCTGCGACTGGGGGTCCTGGTTCTGGTGGAAGAGCTGGTTGACGCGGTTGTTGCAGCCCTCCCACTTGCCGACCTTGTTGTCGTTGATGCCGAGGAAGCCGCGGACCTCGGGGAGGTTTAGGTAGTCGCCGATCTTGACGGTCTCGGGGTAGCAGAGCGTGGAGCCGAGCTCCTCGAGGGTGCAGGCCTGCGAGACGTCGTAGGGGTTCACGCCGGCCCAGAGGAACGAGGAACCGAGCGTCTCGGAGCAGTAAGACGACGCGATCTGGCACTGGGTGTAGTCCTTGGTGTCGAGACACATCTCCTTGGCCATCTTGCGGCACTTGGGCACGGTCTCGGCAAGCGAAACACAGGCATCGATCGGGAGGACGGAGTGGTTCAGGTCGGGGTGGCGGTTGCAGAGCTAGAGTCAGTACCGACGAGATATTGGACTCACGAAGGGGAAGTAGGATTCGGTGGTCGCGTACGAGTCGGTGATACCGTCTGGACGTGAGCATTGTTCTGCTATCTGTACTCACTGCCGATGAGGACACTCTGGAGGTTGATGGGAGTGCGCTCAGCCTTGACGAGCTTGGCGTTGTTGTCGTAAACGGCGCTGGCAAAGAGGGGGAGGTAGCGACCCTGTCTGTTAGAATCACTCTGCTGACCATAAACTCACGCCGTAGCTCTCGCCGGCCATGTGGAAGGCGCGGCCCTCAAACTCCTTGAACGTCTCAAAGAAGATGGTGACAAAGGCGGCGACGTCCTTGGCGGCCTCCTCGGTGGTGCCGACCTCCTGGCCGTGCTTGCCGCGCGAAAAGCCGACGTTGATCGGCTCGTCGAGGAAGAAGACGTTCGCGTGGTTGTTCCACGAGTGGGGGTTGGAGGACGTGTCGTTGATGCCCTTGGGCGAGTCGTTGATGGTGCAGGGGCCGAGCTCCATGAAGAGGCCCATCTCGGACGAGCAGCCGGGGCCGCCTGCTGTCAGCGGGGTTTGCTCCATCACGTACCGTTGATCCACATCACGACGGGGTCCTCGGCGGGCTTGTCGCGCGACTCGAAAAAGTAAAAGAAGAGCTCGCGACCATGGCCGACATCAATGTAGCCGGACCACGAGCGGGCGTTGGGGTCGCACCAGCCGTCGGTCGACTTGATGCGAACCTTGTGCTTGGGGTGGAGCGGCGAGGTGAGGACGGTGTACTCGTCAGAGCGGATGGACGAGATCTGGACGTCCGAGGCCGGGGTGAGCAGGTCGGCGGCGGGGACGGAAGCCGCGTGATCGGTCCACGGGAGCTGGGGGAGCGCGGCCTCGAGGAGCTCGAGCGCATCCTGGGCGGGGACGGGGAGGCGGAAGGCGGTCGCCGCGGAGAGCGAGGCGAGGAGGGTGAACGCAGTGGAGACACGCATCCTCGGTAAAGTTGATAGTGGTGAGGAGAGCAACAGAAAGAAGATTGATATTGCTTGTGTCCGCGAGGATAACGAGGTCGCGACGCTGGCGACGAGATGGCTTGGAGGAGCCAAATCAAGGTATTGTCAAGGGTCCGGTGAGGTCATTGCCCGTCCCATTGGGCAATGTTGTGGCGGTCGGCCGTCTCCGAGGGGAACCATGTGCCGCGCGCTTACATCCAGACCGTCCTGGTCATGCATCGCGACGAGCGACCCGGTGGGCACGACCATGCAGTCCCCGATTGCAGACATCGGCGTTTACTGCGAGGGCACAAGTGCCACTCGCTGTAGATGATGTTCGGGACACACTTATCTCATTATCGGCCTTCTGCATAACATTCGCCATCTTCCACTTGTTCTACAATATGACACTGCACAGTGTCCGCGCGTTCAACCCGCGCGCGACCCTGTCCTCATGTCTACCAGCGTGCCAATGCTGGACCGATTACCAATCTACTGCTTGTCGGGATAAGGCGGCGCAGTCTTGGTATACGCTCCCCGAGCGGCGGGCATTGGCATGGTTGACGACACGGTGGGGATGGAGCCCGGAGGCTGGTACACGTACTTGTCCGGCGCGGTAGAGTTGGAAGCAGTGGGCATCGGCATCGTCGATGTAGATCCGGCGGGGATGGATCCAGAAGGCTGGTACGCAAAGTTGGCAGGCGCACCTGGCTTGCCGTCGAACTTGGTCGGGGGTTCTGAAGACTGCATGGTAATCGGGTATGTCGAGGTCTGCATCTCAGAGCCAGAGGCGGCAGAGCTGGGGCCGGCAGCATCGGCCACGACTGGAGCGCCGGGGTCCATGGTGGTGGGTGCCGCAAACTTGTTGGCGTTGTGTACCTGTACCGGGGCGCCAGGGTTCATGGGGGCTGTCCCGGCCGTGTTCTTTATAGATTCGTTCTTGCCCTGCTGCGGAAGCAGCTGCAGCTCGCCATTGGGGCCGAAAGTGTACATCATCTGCTGCTGCGACGGCTGTGCGTAGAGATGGGCCTCGGGGTCGATCGCGGCCTCGGGGGAGCCGTAGCCGGCCGGCAGAGGGCGCGGTGCAGGGAGCGGGTCCTTGGTCTGGCAGAGTCTCACCCGCTGATGCTGCTGAACTGCTCACATAGGAACAGTAGATCTCATTCCCGCGGTTCGAGTCGTCCGTAGCCTGGCGCTCGACATGCTGTACGGGGTGCGGGGTCGGCTGCAGGGGTGGGGCCGTGGCCTCGGTGCCGGATGCTGCTGCTGTGGTGGCCGCCGCGGCCGTGGCGACGGTGAGATAGGCCAGTGGAAGATCATGGGACGTGAGCTCGCGCGTGAGACAGGAAAGAGCATGCAATGGGGTTGTGCTTTTAAGTAGGCTCGACTATAACGATGCGTAGACTTCGTAGTCGTCAGAGAAGTGTCTTGGCAAGCAACTAGGAGGAGCCCACAAAAGGCTTAGACGGCTGTTAGTGACGCCCATGCAAGAGAGGATTACTGGAAACTATTAACGAGATACTGGGTTTTCTGGAACAAAATAATGGCGACACGCCACAAGCCGCGAGGCTAACGACGACGCTTCTGCGCAGGAGCCCACCCCTGAGAGGTGTAGGAGCTCGATCCCTCGCCGCTGGGAGCGGCCTACGGGCCGTTCTTGTACTCAAACTTGGAGGGCGACGCGCCGGCAGGCGGCATCTGCATCGTGTACGCCGTGGTCGAGCCCGAGGCCAAGGGGGCCATGCCGACCATGCTCGCGCGGGTCGGGTCATAGTCGGCTGGTCCGCCCGACGACGCCATGCCCTGTGGGGCCATGCCGCTGTAGCCGCCAGTGCCTTCCGGAGAGACGTTTTCACTGCCGTAGTTGTAGCCGGCACGGTCTGGGTACTGCTGCTGAACGTCGCCGCTCGGGGTGACAGTGTACAGCATCTGGCCATCCTGGTTCTGGGGAGTGACCGTGTAGGACTGTGCCGGGGGCTGTCCGTACTGCTGCTGATCGTACTGCTGCTGGCCGTACTGCTGCTGTCCGTACTGCTGGACGTACTGCTGCTGTCCGTACGCCTGCTGTCCGTACGCCTGCTGATCATACTGCTGCTGCTGCTGCTGCTGCGGGTATCCTCCCGAGGGCTGGGAAGCAAGAATGCCCGAGCCATAACCATGAGGGCTGCCGTAGCCTGCGGGGAGCGGGGTGGCAGAAGCATATGCCGGCGGCTCCTTGTAAACGTCGTCGTCGTTGAGGTCAACGGTGGGGCGGACCGTCGCCGTCTTGGCGGCCTTGCGGCGCTTGAGGCAGACAAAGAGGAGGATACCGAGCACAATGGCAGCGAGGGCAACGACGCCGACAGCGATGCCGGCGATCGCGCCGGTGCTGAGGCCGCTCTTTTTCGACTTTTGCAGGGCCGTGTCCGGGTTGCCCGTGATTGTTGCGTTGCTCACAGCACTGCTCACAGCACTGCTCGTACCGGTGCCGGGGTAGTTGACGAGGTCGGTGCCGTGGTACGTGATTGTCGTCCGATCGGCCCCATTGCTGGTGACCAGGTAGGTGGTGGTGCCGGTGGTTGTAACGGCATATGTAGCCGTGGTTGTGCGGCCATTGTTGCCACGGAGAGGAGTTGTGTACATGAAAGTGGTGTAGGCACCGTCATTGGAGCCAGAGTCGGTGGCGGTGGCGGCGGTGGTACTAGCCGTCGCAGTGGGCGTGGGCAGCGCACGGCCATCAGAGACGACAGAACCGCTCATGAAGGTCATGGTAACACCACTGGCTGTCATGAGGGTGTACTGGCCGTCGGTTGTGGCTGTATAGGTAAGGACGGTGGGGCTGCCAAAACTGTCAGTGACCGACGAGTCTGTGACGGTCCAGTAGGCGTTCGCTCCTGGGCTGGTGAGGACGAGGGTCGCTAGGACCGACAACCATGTTGCAGGTCGGTAGAACATTGTGTCGGTGGAAATGTGCGAGGGACGTGAGAAGCAAACGTCGGGGGGTTGCACTGCCCCGACTATATATGTGGGCTACGGCCCACGGCGGGGCCGACATTGTGTAATTAGATCACGGGTGTGCGCGTTCGAGGCCCGCTTGAGAAAGGTCCGTTGGGAGCGTGGGCTCGGTCGAGCTTAACGAGCAGTACAGCATCTGCACTCGAGATATGACACTGACGGCATCGATAACGCGGTTTTGCGAATGGCGGCTGCGTATGTGCATTTGCCAGGGTGCGCGCCAGGGTGCAAACACTGGCCCACAGAGAAAGCCCCAGGGGGAAGAGTGTCGTTATGAAGCATAGTGCTCGAGGCACGGGCGGGTCCTGAGAGGGAGAACTTTGAAGGCAGAACGCGAGAGACAGTGCTTGCTGGCACGAGGGTTTGCTCCCCGAGTGGAGTGCGGGCTATGGTCATGTGCCCTGCCTCAGCTCTAAACGCTAGAGACTGTTAGCTGCTGGTGCGGGTGGGAGCAAATGGACGCGATATGGAAGAATGCCACATGGCCACTCGCTACGTGCTGCCAATTGCGATATCCATATCCACCCCCTGCACCCAATGACAGCCAGCTTTGACATTGCCCGACTTGTCAGTTGCCCGCTCATTCTCTCATTGTCGCCAAGCAAGGCATTTCCCCTCCCCTCCCCCTACATTATCCATCTCCATCCCATGCCAAAGGAGGCGGGCACCCAGTCGGGCGACAAGTACGTGATCATCCGCTGAAATCCACCGCCGATCTGTTCCTCGTGCTGATCGCGACAGCCTCCGCCCAAAGCGATCCAGAAAAGATCGCCCGTGCGATCACTGCCGCCGCGCCAAACGCAGCTGCCATATCACCATCCGCGGCGAGGCCTGCACCCACTGTCGCAAGGCCCACCGCGAGTGCAGCTTCAATGCCCCCCCGCTCAACCGGCACCGCAAGGCCTCGCACTCGCCGTCCCGCGACGACCGCAATGCCAAGGAGGACACTTCCGCCAGCGTCGACCCGATTCGCCCCCCGAGTACCGTCGTTAGCCCTCTCGTCGCCAGTCCTCATGTTGTGAGCCCTCACAGCGTCGTCAACGGGGCCGGCACTGCGCGCAACGAGTACCGCCGTGGATCGGCGCAGCTGCCCCCGCCTGGTCCTCCCTCCGCCGGGCCGTCGCATCCCCTTCCCAGCCCCGCATCCATCGTGTCTATCGCGGCACACTCGGCAGCGTCCTCGGGCTTATCGCCGTCGCTCCCACCCCCGCTTCCATCCACGTCTGGACACTCCCACACACCCCTCCCGTCGTTCCCGCCAGTGTCATGGATAGCGGAGCGCTCGACGCTGCATGTCCCGTCACGAGCGCTGCCGCCCCCGGCCCAGTCGTCTCTCGCATCCTTCCTGGAAAGTCTCGAGGACGACCAAGGCAGCCCGCGGGTCAACGTGAGTGATAAGCTCACCACGATAGCTAACCTGCAGGTGGACGACGACAACCACTACAACTCGCTCGAGATGGATGTTACAGAAGAGGAAGAGTCCCACTACCTTGGTGAGTTGACCTCAAAGGCCACAGCTAACTCGCAGGATCCGGCGCTGTCGCGCAGCTTGCAACCGTGTCGCTCGACTCGCGCATCGAGTCTCGCAACGCGGGCTCGCTGCCGTATCGCCAGGTGGCTGATCCCCGTTATCCCGCCTACTTTCTCAAGAACCCCTCCAAGGTGTACGGCGTCTCCAACGCCGCCTACGTGGCGGAGAAGGCGTACGAGGATGTGCACAAGCTCATCAGCGCCGTGGACGCCGGGCTGCCGAGTCGGCTCATCGAGCAGTGCGTCCCGCATTCGTGCCTTGGTTCTGTCTCAGATGCTGACTCTTTTTTCAGCTTTCTCAAGCGCACGCTTCCGGCGCTCCCGATCCTCAACAGTACCCGCTTCGAGGCGTCGCTGCACGGCTACCAGGGGGCTGGCCGCTTCCCTTGCGCTGTGCTCGTGGGCATCTTTGCGCACGCGGCCATCTACGAGCCGTCACTGCGGCGACACTGCAAGCATCTCTGGACTGTGCTGCTGCAGGTCCTCGACAACGAGTACCGCCAGCCGCGCCTGCAGACCCTCCAGCTCGAGATTCTCGACATTACAGGCCGCCCGATCATCAACCCTGGCGGCAACCACCTGGGAATCTGTCGCGTGAGTTTGTCCGCCTGACGATGCTCTAACTCGCAGGCGGTTGGCGCAATCCAGCTGCTCGGCCTGCACCGCGACTGCTCGCGCTGGAAGCTGCCAAAGTGGGAGCGCTCGCTCCGCAAGCGCCTTTGGTGGGCGCTGTACGTTGACGACAAGTGGAACTCGTACACGTACGGCCGGCCAGTGAACATTGAGGGTGCGCGGTCAAACATTCCGCCACTGACGCTCGACGACGACGACTGGGACAAGCACGGTCCCTCGGAGAAGGTGGCTGACATTTCGTGCTTTATTGCGCTGTGTCGTCTCAGCACTGTGCTGGAGAACCTCCTCCCGCTGCTGCTGGACCGCGACACTGACGCGCGCAAATACAGTCAGGAGCGCCGGGTGATTACCAATGCCGTTGCCGAGCTGGATGGCGTGTATCGCGACCTGCCCGCCGACCTGCGGTTCAACCCCGCAAGCACAGAGTACCCGGCGCGTCCCGGAAGCCGTGAGTGATGCATCAAGCACCAGCAACCAGCTTACGCCAGGCTCTCTCCAGCTCGCCCACATTGGCGTCACGCTGCTCATCTGCCGCCTCGGCCTCGAGCGCGACGACTTTTTGAGCCTGCCGCACATGATCAACGCGACCAAGCGCGCGCTGGGTGTCATCGAGTCGCTCGCCGTCTTCCTCGACTGTCTGCGTACAGACGACTATAACAGCTACTGGTCGGCATGGAGCGCGTACCAGCTCTCAAACGCCGTTACGCTGCTGCTCCAGCAGGCGATCCGGGTTCACCAGCACCCGGCAGCGGACTACCACAGCGAGCGCCGGCAGTGCCTCGGCAGCATCTTCAGCATGCTGCGCCGCGTCGTCATGGCGATCCAGTTTGCGAACGAGGGCGGGTGGGAGGTCGCCGAGGCAGCGACGCCACGCATAAAGTCCCTCATCAAGGCCATGCCCCCGATCCCCGGCATCGAGCACGTGCAGGCCATTGTCACCGCCCCGGCCGCCCCGGCAAACGCACCGCCGCCGCAGGACTGGGCGCCGGCCAAAGACGTCGAGCCGGACCAGGCGATCCTCGCGCTGTTCGACTGGCTAAACGGCTCCAACGACCTGCTCGGCGGCGAGCGCATATTCTGATTGTGAAAGCGAAAAACAGAAAGCAAGTCTTGGTGTAATGTTCGACTGGGTTGTAATGTCTATTTTTTCCGTGTTTTTTCCGGCTTCTGCGTGGCGATGACTCGCCCCTCATTGATGTAACTGTTGTCCACTGCGCATGCTGTCTGTCCACCATTGATCGGCGCGATCAGAGTGGCACGGCCACGGTCAGAGTCGATGCCACCGGCTGGCGGATATTGCGACTGAACATCCCGACATGTCACCACGTGCAACCATCACGAGGCTTGGCCCACTTGGAGCTACCTCGGATGCCGCAATGCCGAGTCAATCGAATGTTCAACTCCGGCACCCTCGGCCATGTCCATGACTCAGACATCATCGAGTCGCAGGCTTGTTAATCACACGTATCTCGTCGAGACCAGCATATAACCCGCCGCCGCCGCCGACTGCACTGCTGCCCACCACTTGAAACAACCGCCATACCCACCTGGCAACAAACATGACGTCGCCGCCCGCATTCACAATCTCGCGCCTGGGCCCCGACACGCCCGCCGACAAGCTGCAGGCGGCCGGCGCGGTCGTCGATGCGGCTTTCCAGGGCACACAGCTCGACGACCTGCTGACGGGCCGCGTGCCTGCGATCGGCCTCGCGCGCTGCGTGGCCCTCGTGACGACCACCGCGCTCGACCTCGAGCTGTACGTCGCCGAGTCCGCCGCCGGCGAGATTGCCGGCGTCATGTGCGTCAAGCCGCCGGGCTTTGAGCACCGCAAGAGGTGAGCAGCACGTGGACCATCATTGTGCGGAGCGCGCAGCCTGCAGGGGTGCTGACTATGAGCCCAAACGTGAACGGCCCGCACGCGCAGGCGGTCGACGCGCTCGTCGCGCAGTACCCGCACGTCAAGGCCGACGTCGACGAGCTCGTCGCGCAGGTCTCGGTGCTCAAGCGGGAGGCGTACGGGCCCGAGGACATTACGGCCCTCGCGTACATCTCGCACCTGGCCGTCGCGCCCGCGTGGCAGGGGCGCGGCGTCGGCGGCGCGCTGATGCGGCACTTGGCGGAGCAGCTCAAGGGCGCGCGCGTGTGCCTGCTGGCCGTCAAGCCGGGGCTGGTCCCGTGGTACGGGCGCTACGGGCTCGGGCTGCTCGGCGAGAAGGAGGTGGTGGTCGGCGAGTACCGTATCAACTTTTACGCCATGGCGAGCTAGCTGCTGGGCGCGACGCAGGCGGAAGAATCCGCAGCGGCCGCAGGCCCACCATTTCATAGCAACTGGCGCCCGAGGCGCGCCAAGACTCTGCGTCGGCACTGTCACTTGCAGGCTTTCGGAGCCCGCCCGCCGAGCGGCGGTGGTGGGCTGCTTGGCCTCGCCGCCGGCCAGCGGCGATGCTCGCGTACTGGCGACCCGCGTCTACATGTATGCATAAGAATCCGTGCGAGAAGGCACCACAGTCTGACAGCTGCGGTGGGGACTTGCCGGCATGCGCGCACTGCATCATCAGTATCTGCTCCGGGTCGTGTCCGACAAGAATCGTTTCATGTACGTGTATGTCGTGGTCGGTCGTAACTACTAGCCTGCTCTTTCTTCTCCTAGTCCTTCTTGTCGTCCTCCTTGTCCTCGTGCAGCTCGTCAAAGCAGACGGTGAGCGCGGCGGCGAGCGCGAGGTCCATGCCGGGCGCGACCTTGATAGAGTACTGCTGTCAGCTTACCAGCCTCACGCCAAAGCGTACCGTCTGCTTGTCGGCGGCCTCGCGGCCGCGGATCTGGCGGGTAATGTCGACGACCGTCTCGCCGTCGAGCTCGACCTTTGCGTTCTTCCACACGACGTCCGATTTGATCTCGAGCTTGCGGCCCTCGTTCTCAATCTTGCACGTGAGGGTCTTGTGCACTGCACCGTCAGCGGCTGTGAACAACTCGCTGGCCCGACGCACTGCTGATCATGTTCTTCGAGACGGAAAACAGGTCCTTGCCGTCCTCGGCCTCGCCGACAAAGGTGCGCTTGATCGCGACCATCTTGTCGCGCAGCTCGAACAGCACGCGGCCGTCGGGGCCCTTGAACACTGTGGGTGGGTCAGATGGATCGACAACACTGGGACGCACCCTTGCGGTCGCGGAAGGACATGTTCTTTCCGCCAATCTTGAGGACCGTGGTGCCCTGCTCGTCGCGGACGGAAAAGTCATCCTGAGAGTGAGTGAGTGAGTGAGTGAGTGAGCTCGCCGCTGGTACGCACGCCCGAGAGGGAGACGAGCTTCTCCTTGATCTCGAGGACGGTGAGGCCGCTGCGGGTGAATCCCGGGCAGACGGTGATGGGGGGCGAGACGGGCTGGAGCGAGCTGCTGTTTCCGAACATGGTGTTGATTTGATGGGGGAGTGGATGGATGATGGGAGAGAGTGGTGGTGGGTGGGTGGAAGACGATGAGCTGGACGAGAGAGAGCGGGAGGGAAACGACGTCTCACTCACCGCCGCGTACTGACGTCACGTGACGCCGATGACGGCATCAGCATCCAACTGCATCAAGTACTAACGTACTAGTGAGCCGGGGCGACAGCAGGTGGTCAGAGATAAACATTGTTACGTAAAGTACATCTGCTGGCCTGGATAAACAACACCACGTGCGAGTTTAGCCTGAGACATTACGTCATACGGGTGGGCCCCAGGGCTCGCTTGGCTGCCGCGGGCTAGGCTGGGCTTGGAATAGAAGATTGTGGCTCTTTGAACGAGCCCCGCACTGGGGGACCTGCTTGCTCGACTGACTCGGTCACTTGATCTGGAGGATAAGACACCTCGCAACTTTTTGCTGTCGACTCTTTACTCACTCACTCACATACTCACAATGACCCAGTCCAAGATCCGCATCGCGCTGGCGCAGACGTGCCCCGAGTCGGCAGACAGCGGCCCCCCCAAGCTCGAGAAGCCGCACTCGACGTCGCCGTTCCCGTCGGTCGATGTCAACCTCGTGGACGTGTCTGCCCAGGTCGCGGCCGCCAAGGCCGCCAATGCCGACGTCGTAGTCTTTCCCGAGTACTTTCTCCAGGGCATCGTGAACGAGAACCGCCAGGTGCGCCCGCGTCCCCCGTGTCTGCGTAGCTGACCTGCAGTACCTCACGTTCCCGTCCCAGCACCTCACCACGTTCCTGCAGGCCCTCGCAAAGCGGCACTCTATCGCCATTGTCGGCTCGATCGTGCACGGCGATGTCCCGGCGTTTACTGCCACGGCGCCCCTTCCCACAGCCTCCCCCTTTGAGCACCTCCTCACGGCCCCGCCCGGCGGCAAGATCACGCCCGCGCAGCTCGCGTGGGCCAAGTGGCTCGAGACGCACCCGCCGTCCTGGCAGGACGGCGTCATGCCGGTCCTGTATAACACGGCGTTCTACATCGACGAGCACGGCCAGGTCGCCGGCGAGTACGTCAAGCAGAACCTCTGGCACGTCGAGCGCGACTACCTGACCGCCGGCGAGAACAAGGCGGCCGTGTTCGACACCAAGTGGGGCAAGGCGGGCTTCCAGATCTGTAAGTGCAGGGTCTGTCTGCTAGCCAGATGCTCTTCCTTTCCGAAAGTTATTCTCACGCGCCAGGCTGGGACGTCTCGCACCCCGGCGCCGCGCAGCGGCTCGCGGACCAGGGCGCCGACCTCATCTTCCACCCGACGTACTGGCTCGCCACCGACTCGGAGCCGTAAGCTAAACGAGTAGACCACAAGCTGACGCCAGCCACATGAGCAGGCACGAGTACATGACCGACTACGAGACGCAGGCGCTGTCTGCGCTGTGCTTTGCGCGCGCGTTCGAGACCGAGACGGTGTGGATCATGTGCAACGCGGGCGGCGACGCGGCGCAGGGCTTCATGGGCGGCAGCGCCGTGTGGGCGCCGCTCCGCGGCCGCGTCGCGGGCTGTGCCGTCGCGCCGGGCATGGCGGTCGCGGAGATTGACGTCGCGGCGGTGCTCGCGGACGGCAGGGACAGGTACCGGATCCGCGAGGACTGGGCACGCACCCAGGCCTCGTAAGTGCGAGCAAGCGAGTCCGGCGCGATAGGGGGAGGGATCAGGGGGATATCGGGATGTGAGACACTCATTTCTGTGTACGACCAATGCATTTTCGTCCGTTCGTTCCAAAGGCGATACCGAGTTCCAGAGCAACGCGCACCGCGAGCCGACGCGTATCGGGGCACAACAGGACAGGGCTCCTCAGGGCCTGGTTGCCGAGGTTGCGGTTCAGGAAGACACCGACATTGGCCGGAGAGACGAGACGACGCAGCGGGCAGCACGGAGAGCAGCACGGCAAGAGGGCAGACAAGTTCATCGGCGGCTATACAACGTACTCGTTTGTCTGTTCGCTACAATACGCCCACCTCCTAGTTGTCCACCTTGTCCATCTTTGCGAGGATGGCCTTGATGTCGTCGCGGTAGCCCGCGTACTTGCTCGGCTCCTGGAAGGGGATGATGGGCGCGGCGTGGAGCCCATTGACGTCCTGTCGGTCAGCCTCCCGCACGTCGTGTCCCAACTTACCCTGCGGACAAGCACCGAGACGCCGTCGGCCGTCATGGCGCTGATGAGCGCCTCGTCTTCGTCCTGGAACGCCTCGGCGGTGCCGAGCCAGACGGACACGGGCGTGCCGGCGAGGAACTTCCAGTGTCCCGCGGGCGCGAGCGCGGGGGAGAAGAATGCCTGCGTGAGCGTCGCCGTGTCGTAGTGGCGGGTCACGGACGCGACGGCGAGGTCGAGCGAGCTCTTGGTGAGGTAGTCGTTCGTGTTCTTGTCCCACGAGGGGAACGACTGCGTAAAGTCGACCCACGGCGACGCCATGCTGAGGCCGCCCGGCAGCGGCTCGCCGAGCGCCGCGAGCTGCCGGGCGAGCGCGAGCGTCATGTGCCCGCCGGCCGACTCGCCCGAGACGAGAATGTTGGCCGGCTCAAAGCCGAGCGTCTGCGTCAGGTAGCGGTACGCTGCGAGGCAGTCGAGGAGCGGCGCGGGGAACGCGCTGCTGTCGGTCAGGCACTTGCGGTACTGCACGCCGAGCACGCGGAGCCCCGTGTCGCGCGCAATCTGGCGCGCGAATGCGCCCTGCAGCGGGTGGCCGATGATGTATGCGCTGGAGAGGATGTGAGCATGGTTCTGGTAGTGCGGCTTGTGGAGGCTGGTACTCCTCGCAGCCGGAGGAGACTCACCCGCCGTGGATGCTCATGATGACCTTCTCGCCCGGGTGCGCCGGCACGTCGCCCTGCACCTGTGCGCCCGGCGCAGACAAGAAGAAGCCGGGGCGCTCCACCGCCTCGACGCCGGGGACGTCCGCGGCGTACGCGGCGCGCCAGGCCGCAGGCACCGGCTTGATGCTGACCGTCGTAATCTTGACCTCCACCTGTTCGGCGGTCAGCAGGGCGGTGGGAGGCAGGGCGGATGCGGACCCGGGCGCCTCGGGGGGCGGCAGGCTGCCGCGCGTGCCGATCGTGCGCGCGGCGTTGGCAAAGAGAAAGGCGGACAGCGACTTGAACTGCGGGGGGCAGGCGAAGAGGTACTTTGCGATCCAGACGGGGAGGGTCGCGAGGCAGCGGAGGAGGGTCAGGAGCGTGAGGAGGCGCGCGTACGGCGGGGAGCGCGGAGCCGGGCGCTGCGTCGGGGTGCGGGGCGCGAGGAGTGATGCTGGGGCCATAGCGTCGCGGTCGGAGCAGATGTCGTGTGAGAGAGAGGGAGCGATGGTGAAGAGGCAGAAGCGTGGGACAACTCGTCGACGCGGGGGGCCTAGTGGCTGGATTCATGTCCTGGCCCGCGGCTCGGCGGCCGGTTAATGCGCCTCTGTGCCGGCTGGACGCCGAAGACCGCTTGGCTCGTGACTAGTCATTCCCAGCAGCTCGCGGGCTGGCGTCTCGGTGTCGGCCTCGGCCTCGGAGACGAAAAACATGTGGGGACCGTGAGCATGGCAGTCGAGATCGCTTTCTCTCTCGCGATGGCATGCACGACTTGTGGAGGGGCCCCAGGCGTCATTGCCAACGACGATCCAGACAATCGACAATTGCCGCCGAGCCACGCGACAGCGCTGCCGACCCTCGTGCCCTAGACCCTGTTCTACAAACGGAATGTCATCTATGCATGCAGTAGAATGTGTACAACCTCCCCCCAGCTCTCATTTACTCCCGCGGTTATGCAACGACGGCGCGCTGGGCGAGAATGTCCGCGTAGTGGATCTGCGCGACGTCGGGGTGGGCGCGGAGGCGGGACTTGAGGCAGTTCTCGCCGTAGAGCGCGTAGATGGGGTTGTTCGGGTCGGTCGAGACGCCCTGTGACTTTGCAGCGAGGTCGGCCGGGAGGCGGACGAGGGGGATGGACGCGTCGAGGGCGGGGTTGAAAAAGTACGGAATAGAGATGCGGTCAGTCGCTTGCTTGGGCGCGAGGACGCGGTGTGTCGTCGCGCGGAGGTAGCCCTGCGTGGCGTACTCGAGCATCTCGCCAATGTTGACGACAAACGCGCCGGGCACGGGCGGCGCATCGATCCACACGCCGTCACGGCGCTGCACCTGCAGGCCTGTGCTGTCGTCCTGCAGCTTGAGCAGCGTGAGGACGCCCGCGTCCTTGTGGCTGCCGACGCCCTGGTCCGTGTCGTCGGTGCCAGGGTACTTTACAATCTTGAGCAGCGTAAACGGCTCGCCAAAGTTGTCGTCAAAGTACGTCTCATCCTCGCCGAGCGCGGCGGCCCATGAGCGGAGTAGCTTGCGCGAGACAAGGCTGAGCTGCTGCTGCCAGCGCTCGACCGCGGGGCGCAGCTGCGGGAGCGCGGACGGCCACTGGTTGGGGCCCTTTAGCCGGGCAAAGTCTGGCAGGCGCGCGAGCTCGGCGGCGCTGGCTGCCGGCTCCTCCGGGCAAATGTCAATCTGCTCGCGCCAGTCCACCTGGCCCAGCGTGCGCTCGCCGCCGAGACGCGTGTAGCCGCGAAAGTGCGGCGAGTTTGTGTTTTCAATCTCGAGCTTCTGGGCCTCGGGGAGGTCGAAGAACGCGCGCGCGGCGGAGAAGATCTCGGCCTCGAGCTCCGCCGAGACGCCCGTGTTTGTGAGATAGAAGAAGCCGAGATCGTGCGTCGCGGCCGCGAGCTGTGCGCGAAAGGCGGCGGCAGCCTCGGGCCCGGCGTCGAGCTGCGACAGGTCGAGGATCGGGAGGGATTCGAGCGCGGGCATGGGGGTGTGAGTGGGGTCGTCAGAGTCGTATTCGTGCCAGGCGGAGGTGAGTATAAGAGCGATAGCAACAGTGGAGATGATGGAAAGAACAAAAGAGCAAGACGAGTGGGCACATTACTCGACATATTGTGGAAGATGGCGTGATGGTCGTAATGGCCGACGCCGAGCGGGGCCCACCCTGGAGTGGTGCGGGGTAGCGATCATCCCGTTGCCGTTGCCACTGGCGACGGGACTGCTTTCTATCTTGCTGATCGTCATCAATCGCATGTACATCCCCGACGCCGAGCATGAGGTCGCTGGCGCCGTCACCGCGGCCGCGGTTGGCATCCTGCGGCGCTGGCTGGCTGGGGTGGGCGGCGTCGGCCATCTCCGCCCGGGTATCAGGTGTGCGGGTTTCGGCCTTTGTCGAGCCGAGATATCCCCACATCCACCACCACATCCACATCCTCGACGACAACAAAACCAGCACTTTTTATCTTCCAACGAATAGTCTTCACGACCCCGGACTCGCTCTCTCAACCATAGCATGCTCCCCCGCACCGCCAGGATGACGCTCTCCGCTGCTGCTGCCGCCTCCGCCGCCGCCCGCGTGTCGACGACCGCGCGGCACCTCTCGACCTCGACCGTTGCGTCGTCGGGCTTCAAGCCCGTGCAGCGCATGACCGTGTTTGGCGCCGGCCTGATGGGCTCCGGCATCGTGCAGGTCGCGGCGCAAGCGGGCATCAGGGTGACCATGGTCGACACGAGCGACAAGGCCCTCGAGTACGTGCAGCTGCGACAGAGCTGGAAGCTGACGGAGCAGGAACGGCCTGAACATTATCGCCAAGAGCCTGCCGCGCGTCGCGAAGAAGCAGGCGCCCGAGGACATTGACGGCTACGTCGCGCGCGCCAAGGCGCTCATCAGCACCACGACCGACCGGTGCGTGTACAGCTGAGTCGACCCTGTTGCAGCTAACTCACACCATACAGCGAGGCAGCCGTCAAGGACTCGGACCTCGTCGTCGAGGCCATCATCGAAAACCTCGAGCTCAAGCAGCAGCTCTTCTCGTTCCTCGACAAGGTTGCGAGGTGAGCTTACGCGCTCTCAGAAGCTGACGGCAGCCCCGAGTGCATCTTTGCGTCCAACACGAGCTCGCTGCTCGTGCAGGACATTATGAGCACGTGCTCCGAGGAGCGCCAGCAGCGCTTTGGCGGCCTGCACTTCTTCAACCGTGAGCGTGCCTCTTGAAACGAGGAGATGCATACCCGAGTTGCAGGCGGCTGTGATGGCTTATGCCCACAAGCCGCCCGCAGCTTGGCCCCATCGCTAGAGCTGACAGCCAGCCGTGCCCGTGATGAAGCTCGTCGAGGTGATCCGCACGCCCAAGACGACCGACGCCGCGTACAATGCGCTCCTCGACCTCACAAAGCGCATGGGCAAGGTGTCCGTCAAGGCCAAGGATGTCCCCGGGTAGGTAAGAAAGGTATGTCGACCTGCTGACGGCAGCTTCATCGTCAACCGCCTGCTGGTGCCGTACAAGCGTGAGTTGTTCGACTCGAGACATCAGCTGACAGGCAGTGGAGGCAGTGCGCATGCTCGAGCGCGGCGACGCGAGCGCCGAGGACATTGATACGGCCATGAAGCTCGGCGCCGGATACCCCATGGGCGTGAGTTTCGCAGCTAGTCTCCCGCGTTCTCCCGCAGCTGACTTCTCCCGCAGCCATTCGAGCTCTTCGACTACGTCGGCATCGACACGACACAGTACATTTCCGAGGGATGGGTAAAGTACGCCGAGCGCGGCCTGCTGCCGATGGACCTCATCAAGCCGAGCCCGCTCATGACCAAGATGGTGCACGAGGACAAGACGCTCGGCCGCAAGACGGGCAAGGGCTTCTTTGACGTGAGTCACAGCGGGGAGCGGGACGGCGGGTGAGACTGACGCACAGTACTCCAACGAGGCGGAAAAGAAGAAGAAGTAAGAGGAGGGAGCGATACTGGCGCTAGAGATGGGCATGCAGCTACATTGACACCACATCACTGATGGTTGCGAGTGCTGACTGAACGTTGCGTGGCGTGCGCCTCCGGTAAGCCGCCGAGGGAGGGCTCTTCGGAGGACACGCGCGGCCCGCCAGCCCCGAGCGGACAAGTCTGCTGAGGCCCGTAATGGACATCTCCCCACCTGGAACTGCTGAAACTTCCATCAGCGGGCCTGTAGTTTAGTGGTAGAACGTGTACTCGTACAAAGGTCTCCGGTTCGATTCCGGACTCGTCCAGCAGCCGCAGCCTCTTGGCTCGCGCCTTCCTTTTGGCCCCGATCCCGCTGCTGCTTGCTTTGGTGGAGGCGACTATACCGCGTCGGGGAACAGCGAACTTGCCAGGCAGGACAGCGACAAGGCGATAGCCCGCCTTCTGTGTGTCGGCGATTTAGCTCAGTTGGTTAGAGCGTATGCTTAACAGTCGAAGACTCTTACGCATAAGGTCGGCGGTTCGACCCCGCCAAACGTCAGCAGCGAGCGCGCGAGCGCGTGCGAGCCACTTTTTATCAGACTACAAGAGGTTTGGTCTGGTCTGAGCGCCGCTGATACAGAGGGTAAGTCACGGGGCGTTGGGAGGGTCAGGCTGTCAGTAGTCCGTCGGAGCGTCGCGAGTCGAGTTGCTAGTGCCCGTCAGGACTCGTAGGTCTAGAAGTTGAGAGTATGCGTAACGACTGCTACATATGTCTACTCGGGCTTGCGATAGTTGATAGTTGCGCTCGCCTGGGCGGAGGGGTAGATCACTGGTGTCAGTTGATTGGAGAAGTCGGGAAAACTCACTGATCTGCGCGACCTGGACGTGCTCCGGACGCGACGCGACCCACACGACCTCCTCGGCAATGTCCTGTGCCGTCACTGCTGTCAGTTTCCTAGACTCGGCAATCAAACTCACAGGGAGTAAGGCCCTTGTACTCGTTCTTTGCGCGCGAGGTGTCGCCCGAGTAGCGGATGATGGAGAACTCGGTCTCGACCATGCCGGGCTGGATCTCGCACACGCGGATGTTGGTGTTGACGAGCTCCTTCATGAGGCTGCTGCTAAACGCAGCAACGGCGTGCTTGGTCGCGCAGTAGATGGCGCCTGGGGAGAGGGGTAAGCGGAGCAGGGAGTAGGGTGGATGCCGACTTACCGCCGGGGTAGGCCTCGCGGCCGGCGATGGAACCAAGGTTGATGATGAGCTGGGGGGGGTGAGCGACGGGGTGCTAGCTGGACTACGGGAGCTGCAGACTCACACCCGAGGGCTGCTTCTTCATCTCGCGCACAAAGATCTGGGTGAGGCGGATGAGGCCGAGGACTGCGGGTTAGGACGGCATGACAGTTAACCCACCGTTGACCTGGAACATGTCGACCATGTCGCTGTCCTTGATATCTGGCGGTTCAGCAAGCGGAAACCATCGAACCTACCGCCGACGTGGTCGCGGCCGAGGGCCATGCCCGCATTGTTGACGAGGCTGGGGTCAGCTGCAAGCCACTAAGGAGAGCTCACATGTCGACCTGCTTGCCGTTCAGCTTGGGCAGGATGCCGTCAATGTCCTCGCTCTTGGCGACGTCAGCCTCGATAACGAGCACCTCCTTGGCACCCGCACCGAGTGCCGCATCCTTGACCTCTGCGAGGCGATCAGCGCGGCGGGCGACGAGCACGAGGTTGGCGCCGCACTCTGCGAAGAGCAGGGCGGTCGCGGCGCCGATTCCGCTCGACGCGCCGGTGATGAGGACGTTCTTTCCTGCGAGGCTGGGGGGTCAGAATGGAACAGTTGTTAGGGCATGTACCGGCTGAAGCCAAAGTCGGGCATTGTCAGTAGTTGTGAGAGAGGTGAGTGAGAGTAGTGTTCCAGAGAGAGAGCGAGAGAAATGTGGGCGACATTGGGCTCTAGAGTGACGACATTGACTCGGACCAAGTCTTAAGTGGGGGGTGTGGATACAAAAACAAAGACAATGTGCCAGAAATAAAAACAAATCGCCACCCAGCGCATGGGTCGTGCCTGGCCCAGAGACAGAAGCTACGAGGACACTGACGCGTGCGTCCACTGCCCGCTATATCTACAGCCATGCTCCCCGTCTCTTGAGCCCTCCTCGCCATCACCCACAGCTACCACTCACAATGACAGAGGACAAGGACATCCCCCCCACCTACGAAGACACCGTCTCCGGCACAACCCCCTCCCTCCAGATCTCGGCATCCCCGCCCCAGTCAGACGCACCCACCGCCCCCCACTCTGTAGGCCCGTCGTCCACCGCCACCATCCCAGATGAAGATGAGCCCCGCGAGGTCCCCCGCCCCTCCCCTCCTCCTGGCGCCCAGCGCGTCGTTGCCCCCTTGTAAGCCCCAACGGCTCCTCACAGCGCTCACTCACATCAGCACCCACAAGCAGTCCAACTCGGGCCTTAGCGGCGACTACATTGTCTTTCTCGGCGACTCGGAGCTGCAGCCCGACATCAACTTTACCACCACCAACGGCGGCATCAACACCACACTCTTCCTCAAGTCGGCCCCGCCCGGCGGCCGCCCCGTTGCCATTGTCTCGCAGTCGACCAATGGCCGCAACCATATCGCAATTCCCTCGCGCGACTCGGCGCTCGACATCCAGCTCAAGGGCACAAACGGCGGCGTCAAGCTGGCCCTCCCGCGCGACTTTGATGGCATCGTGACCCTCTACTCTGTCAACGGATCCAAGAAGCTCTCCCCTGCTGTCGCGCCCAATGCGGTGATCGTCCCTGCGAACGGCGGATCCAACGCCGTTGCCTACCGTATTCGACCCCGCGACGACCACCACCAGAGTGCGGCATCCTCCAGCTCGGCTCCCCCTCCCCCTCCTTCCAAGGGTCTCCTTGCCGAGACGGAGATGGGCCTCCACGGCTTCCCCATCGACAAGAAGACTCCCCTCACGGCCACTGCGTCGCCCCCTCTCACCGCCATGTCGGCCACCACCGACGACGGCAGGGAGGGATGGACCACCGCCGCGGCCGGCGGCCCCGACTCGGCCAGCCTGCAGACCACCAACGGAAGCGTCTACATCGGCTACGCTGACGAGGCGAAAGCTGTAGAGGAGAACTGCCGCAGCTGCGTGATGATGTGAATTGGAGGATAGTATAGTATTGGTAGGTTGAAGTTGCCAGAACAGAAAGTTGCCAGAACAGAAGTGTATTATGCAATGACAGTGACAGTTCAGCGCTGGGTGGGGGTGTTGTGACTCCCACGACCCGTGCTCGATACGGACTAACACGTTGGGGTGCTGACATTACTGACGGCCACCTGGCAGCCATCTGAGCCCTTACTGCATCTGCAGAAACGTGTCAGGACTTTGATGAGCCGGGGCGTTCAAGTCAGGTTTGGGCTCCACTGCTCGTACAGATCTCATGTGTCTCTGCTGTGCTCACGCGGGCCATTCGACTTTGTGTCTCCCCCGTCTCGCTCACAGGGAAGAGATGAAAAGGCTGCTTGGCGTTGAAGAGGCGGCGCATAGCCAAGGTCTTGGCCACGAAGGTGCAACCGGCGCACACGACGATCTGCCGAGGCTGCCGACCTGGCCGAACATGTGAGCGGGAGTCGACCGGGCCTCCACGCCGCAGGGGGAAACAACGTAGCAACAACACCAATGACAGCGGCTCAGGCGGGCACGCACATAGGCAGCCAAGGGCGAACAGCCCAGACCTGGATCAGGGGCCCGAGCTGGAATCAAGGCGGGCAACTGGGGCCCTCCGCTGTGGCTGAGCGTCGGCGGGCGTGAGGGCGTGACAAGGGTCGCTATCCGCTTGCTGATGCTTGAGAACGCGACAGCCGTGCAAGCTCTCCGCGGACCGACCTGACCGACGTACAGCTGGGACGTGTAGATCGTGGATGTCAATCAGATAAGATAAACTAGTTCTGCGGCATGTGCCAATTTGATTCGACAAGACGAAAACACGGATCCTTTCGGCCGATGCCCAAAATCACCGAGATGCACAACACTACGAGGACATTTGCATCGCTGCGCGCAGCAGCATGCGGAGCGTGCCAGACGCGCAGCGGCGTCGTGGGCCCGGAGTTTCGGGACCGGATATCCGTCCTTGCACGCTTCGGCCGGCGCATGGCTTGTCAGATCCCGCTGTCGCGGGAAACCAAGTTGGAGGGTGACTGACTACAAACAGACGTCATCGTTGCACATGATCTCTCGTCCACACCATCCACCACCGTTTCCATCCCATCCACCATGCCATCCGCGCCGCCATCACCAGCGCCAGTAGCGCCCGGCCGCGCCCCCTCGCCACCGCGCGACAGCGCGCCGCCGCGCCGGACATGGCGGCAGAAGCTCGGGGGCCTCTCGCGGCGCACCAAGCTCGCAATCTTGTGCGCACCCAAAGGTTCCACAGCTGACAGCCAGCATCTTCCTGACGATCAACGCGCTCATCGCCGCCGCATTCATCACGCTCGGCAAGGCGCGCATCAACCGCTTCTTCAACGACATGGGCGCGCGGCTCCGCGAGATGGGCTACGTCGGCGTGCTGATCCCCGGCAGCATGGTCGTGCTCTGCTCGCACCCGCCGCTCATCGGCTTTTCGGCGAGCATGACGCTCATCGGCTACGCGTGGGGGCTCCACCCGGGCCTCCTGTTCGGCGCGCTCTTCTCGCAGCTCGGCGGCCTCGCCGCGTGGTTCAGCGTGCGCGTGAGTCTAGTCAACGCATGGATGGAGCTGACCTGGCAAAGACATTCTTCCTCGGCTGGATGCGCGCCGAGGGCGCACGCAAGAACCGGCACTGGGAGGCGTTCGGGCACGTCGTAAAGGAGCGCGGGCTGCTGCTTGTCCTCATGATCCGTTGGTGCCCGCTCCCGTATGCGTTCGGCAACGGCCTTCTCGCGGTGAGCCAAACGTCTCTGGGTGCTGGGCGAGCGCCGCACCCTGAATGTGCATCACCATCTAACACAACAGGCAATCGAGCATGTGCAGCTCTGGCAGTACGTGCTCGCCAACCTGTCGTTCCTCCCGCGCCTCGCGATCCCCGTGTTCATCGGCTCGCGCCTGCGCTCGCTCGGCGACGACTCGCCGGACCCCGCGCGCTGGTGGATCAACCTGGGCAGCATTGCTGTTGCGCTCACGTGCGGGCTCGCGACCGGCGTGCTCGTGTACCGCCGCACGCTCGTGCAGCTGCATGCGCTCGACGACGACCCCGAGCACGCGGGCCACCACGACGGCGACATTGCGGCGGACGCGCTCGCGAGCGGGCGCGTGCTGTCGTACGGCGCGACGGACGACGCAGACGGAACGGACGAGTAGGCACTGCACATGGTACACTTTCATCTCGTGATGCGACACACGGCGTCTCGTGCGCGCTTTACAACCTATGCTTACTACACACACACTTAGTTTACTATGCTACAAGATTGACGCGCTAGCGGAGATTTGCGAGAAAGTCGCCAAAGCGGTGGACGCACTCGCCGCCAGACGTGACGAGCTCGACGGCGTGCGCGACCGTGTCGCGGAGCGGCTTGCCCGTGTGCGAGTCACGGGTCGTAAAGGCGACGCGCGCGAGGGCGTAGGCGACCGGCTCGTCGACTGCTGCAAGGTACTCTTGCAGCTTGGAAATGGCGGGGAGCGCGACGGTAAAGTCGGTCGAGTGGTCGTTTTGGCAGACGCGGCCGACGCTCGCAAGGTGCGAGATGATGTGCTGGGGGATGAGCTTGCGGAGCGCCGAGTTTTCGGCCTCGAGCTGCGTGAGCCCTGCCGCCTTGGGATGCTTGAGAATCTCGGTCACGTCGCGCGGCTCGAACGGCAGGTGCGTGTAGCCGTTGATGAACAGGCCGTGCTTGCTCTTGATCATCTCGACGAGCTCCTCAATGTCCCAAAAGTACGTGTCGTTGTCTGTGGTGATCAGGTTGCCCGCCTCGACGACCTCGTCGTACCTCGAGCCGTACCCAATGGTCGTCGTGTTGCAGAAGCGGTTCTGACTGAGTGTCTCTGCCGCGACCGACGGACTGACGTGCGCGCCGTACCCGCCTCCAGCCTGTTTGCTCTCGTAGATGAACAGATAGCGGAGCATGACGCAGCTGTCGTCGGTCGCGACGACAATGCTCTGCTGGTGCTTGTGGACTCGAGACGAGTTGGCGACTTCCACGAGCGCAATGCACGAGGGCCAGGGGCCAAACTCGCTGTTCGCCCAGCCTGCTGTTGACAGCGAATAGCCCGACGACGTCGCCGAGTTCAGTGCCATGTAGATGCCCTCGCCGTAGGCCGCACCTGTGGCGTTAGTTTGGTGGTCCATGTTGGAGCAATACCATGGACTACTCACCAGCACTCATGAGGGGCGTGTTGGACGCGTTCTTGAGGTTTTGCCGGAGAATGTTGTGCCAGTTGCTGAGGCGCGAGCCGTGGAATGCAAGGAATGAGCCGTGCGCCGCGCGGAGCTGTTCAAACCTGCGAGCGTGCTCGCGTGTCGAAGTGTGGATCTGGAACTGGTGCGGCGTCTTCATGGATTCAAACTGGCGCGCCTCCGGCAGGGACACGATGTGGGCGCGGTTGGTCGCAAAGATCCACGCGAGGTTGGCTTCATTCCGCGAGTCGACTTCCTTGATCTGCTCGAGACGCTCCATTTCGGGGAGATCTTTGAGGACCAACTGCACGGACGGGACCTGGATGAGAAGCTTGTGAAAGTCGGAGGCGGTGAGCTGCTGCCCGTCATCGTGGGCTGGAGGGAGCGTGACGGGAGAGACCCGGTTACGGTGATGGTCGCCGAGGGCAGCGGCGGCAAAAGTGATGAGGAGATCTGCGACTTTGGGGTCCGTGTCGAACAGGGAGAGATCGGCGCCAAGACCCAGCTCCTCGAACTGGTAGGCACACAGGCCCTTGTCGCAGACGGTCGGCTTGACTCCGGGAAACACGGGCGAGTCACACATCATGCAGAAGGTGCCAGCATTCTTGATCCTATCGGCGACACGCTGGCAGAGCTCGAGAAGAAAGTCGTCACTGCGGGCCGAGTCCCATATGCTGTTAAAGTAGATGCGGATGACTTGGGTGAGCTGGAGGCCGATGGGGAAGCGCTTGTTGGTGCGGTTGGTGGACGTCTCGAGCTCGCCGTGAGTGATGCGAATCGCAGGGAGAGGAGCGGTGCGGCGGTAGTTGCTCTGCGTGAGGGTGAGGGTGACTTGAATAGGGTGGAAGCTGAGCCCGCACGCCTCGCGGGCCAGCTGCTCGAGGTCGTCGAGTAGGAAGGTGATGCGAATGTCGTTGTGGACCTGGACGATTGTGGTGCTGGCGTCCGACGACGCGAGGAACGCCTGGGCAAAGCGGAGATGGTCGTCGAGCACAGCTTGGCCGAGCACGTTGTTGGTCGCGGCCATGGACTGGTCGTGCTCGTCGTCGTCGTCGTCCATTCCCAGGTCCATCTCGGGGTCGTTGTCGGCATCATCAGCAAAGTCGGAAGCGCCCTCAGTGACATCGATGATGATATCACCGCCGCCCTCGCTGTCCTGTTCCCATCCCGCATCATAGTCGTCCTCGTCTTCCCCGTCCGGCCCGTTGTCCCTACCGTCAGAGTTGTACGCCGAGGGAAGGTCCGATATTTCCGAGTCGAGCTCCATGGCCTCGTTGGCCGCCTCCTCCGCGTCGGCAGATCCAGCAGGCTCATCCGAGTCCTCGTCGTCGGAGCTTCCTAGGAGAATGGGGTCGTCTGCTGTGCCGCGGCCAGCTATTGCTGTCTGGCGCCGTGTCTGGACTGTCATTGTTGGGTGTGTGGTGAGGTGGTGGATGTGAGAGTGAGGAGCTGCCACTGGGCAGAGTGGGGTACAGTATGTGTGGGTGGGTGGAGGTGGAAGGAGGTGGAAGGAGTAGTGGGGGCGACAAAGGGGGGGGGGTGGTGGTGGGCGCGACCAAGATGATGGCGAAGGAGGAGGAAGGAGGATGGCGAGGAGGGAAGACACAAAAAGCACTAGACCCGCGACCGTGTATCGTCCCAGTCCCAGTACCCTCCCTTTTGATCCGGAGATTATCCGCGCAGCACACGATCGCCCTTCCAACGCGATTCCGCCAAAAACGTGTCCCCCCCCCCAGATCTCCAGATCATTGATGCATAGCTATTCCCGTCTTTCCACGTCGTCGTCTACACTCCCCCCTCCCCCCTCCCAGCCAGGATATGGCCTCTCTCTCTCTGTGTCTCTTTCTCTAGCACTGGAGGTTGCAAAAGGCGCAGCGTGTCCCCTCGGTTCCATAATAGTTGAACGCCACTTTGACACACGGCACTGGGAAAAGGATCAACTTTACTGACAGCTGACAGCTGACCACCACCACCACTCACTGCCGCGGTTCTTGCCCTTCGAGTCACCAGGGCACGCAATCCAGTTGTTCGAGGACCACATTCGTGTACGAGTAAAGAGGTGTGAGTTGGGTGGTGGTGGTCAAGAGACGAGCGACGAGGGTAGGTTTCGAGGTTCGAGGTCGTTTGGAAGCTGGTCGTTGGGCGTGCGTGTCGGGGCACTGACGGCGACGTGTGGGCCTTTTGTATCCATCGACAGCAAGGACACACTCGCCGTCTTTGGTTCGTTGGGGAGCGGCTGGCGCTGATATCGCATGCAGACGGCAACGAGGCTGGAGGACGGGTGCGAGCCGCTGGTGGAGCAGCGGCGGAGGCGGTTGGGAACGGCGAGGCGGAGCGAAGAGGAGGGAGCCATGCTGCATGGCGGAACTTGGCGTGTTCGCCATCCACACTACGGCGAGAGCTGCGAGTGCGAGCGGACAGGTGCGGACAACATGCACGGGGAACATGCATGGGCGAGTCACGAGGCTGGGGGCCATTGGGCCTGCGGCTTTTTCCGCGAGGCCGCCAAGTTGTCCGATGTCCGCCTTACCAGCGTCGCAACCACACGCCTGTGGCACACGATCCCTCCTCCATTGTGCCCTTGAGCCTTGGGCGGCCCCCAAAAGGTTGAATGCTCGCGAGCGAGCTGCTTCTTCGCGATGTCCATGGCGTATCTGCCGTGTGTGCTGTTCAGTCAGCCCATGTCCATAGGACACAGTGGCCGTTGTCGACACCCTCAGTCTCTGAGAGAGCCGCCAGGTGCTGTAGAGTGGCTGCAGCAAGACCAGTCCAACACAACATGGAGTGTACTGGGACGCACCACCACCACCGAGGCCAGGTCCAGCACTTGCATCGGCTCAATCACCCTGCGAACATGTCCAGCGCCACTGCGCCTCGTGCCGTCACCGCACAAGACAGCATGACCGTTCGCATCCTTTCCTTCCCCTTCTCGTCATTCGCAGGGCGCAAGCCAACACTCTCACTGAACTTTGGGCTTTGGCAGCGGCGCAGCGGAGGATGCATCCAGCCCCCCCACATGGCCTGTGCGAGATAGCGGAACTGGTGCGAGCTCGACGCCCGGCGCCACTGGAGCGCCGTGCCGCGGCCTGGCCGAAGAGGACGCGAGACGCGAGGAACGCCACCGGGCGCGAGTATTGCCTGCCGGTCCAGTGCATGTTTCCGCGAGTTCGTGGCCATGGGATGCAAGGCATGCTGCAAGCGTGCAAGGAACAGAAGCCGTACGGCACGGCAGATCGAGGCGTTTTGGGGCGAGACGCACACCTCCATCTCCACCGCTGGGGCGGAACGAGGGATGCATAGCAGCGAGGCACACCCGTGGCTCCGCAACGTGCATGTCCTCTGAATCTCTCACGGCGGGCGCTGGCAACAAAAAACAAACAGGACGCCCAGTGGGTGCGGCAGGCTCGCAGTGTCGGGACAGCGTGGCGTGTGGGACCACTTGAGCGTGTGCGCCCTGCGGCCTGCGAGCTGATAGAGACTGTTCGGGACGGGGCCGCACTGTGCGCGGAGGAGACTTGTTGTACGCAGCTCGCGCCCGTGGGCGTGTCGCCGACGAGCTACTCACGTACCTCCTGTCCACATGGCCCGCGGCGATGCGGGTGTCACCGATTCGAACGGGTACGCGTCGCCTCTCGGGTTGCAGTCATGTTTGACTTTGTTTCCGACGGTGCAGGAAAGATGTCATGCTCCGTCGGGGCGGCTGCCTTCCAGGCGTGCGTCGCGGCCGACGCCAGCGGCAACTCGAGCTATGTGGGCTGCGCCGTCTACGAAGGCAAGTGGGCGGCCGTCGCGAACGGCACCCCCGCCCCGCTCGCCCCCTCCGCACTCCGCCTCGGCGTCGCGTTCGGCCTGATCGCGGCTGCGGCCGTCGCTGTGCTCTGAGCACTGCATTACTTGTAGCCTGTATAATTCCAGAGTGTACTTTTGCCCTCATCCTGTGTGAACTCTGCTAATAGTCCACTTTCGTTTTCGCGTTTTTCGCTCTCACCAAACAGTTGACAGTCTGGATGCAACAGTCGAGCCGCCGGCGAAGATTAGCCTCTATTCCTATATATGATGTTTGCAGTGGACAGCTTGCGCCGGAGCGGCAAATGGCAGGACGAGACCAGAAACGTAGGAGCAGGAAACCACTATTCTGGAACTACGCCACCAACCAAAAGATGGAAGAACAAACTCACACTCTTGCCGCGATCTGCCGAGCGCTGCCGAGAGAGCGCCAAACGCACTGCGCCCCGCCCGTGCAGCATCACCGCACCGAGCGCCGCAAGGTTTGGGATCAACGTATGAAGAGCGGGGCACCCGTATGTACGCGTATGTATGTATCAGTCACATGGTCGCCAGGCGGCTCAACTTCTCGCTGCCGCTGATAGCCATCTGTCACTGACGCGCGGTACCTCGGCGCCCAGCGTGCTGCTGCGGAGCACCCAGGTCCACCACACGTGTTATACCGCAGGGCCTCGCATCGAGTTGCTTGAATGAGGATCACTTTATCGCTCCGCGCGCGGCAGGATGGCTTTCTTGGGGGTGGAACGGAGCTGAGAGATTCTGGACCAGCATGAGTTCTCCGCTCGCATAGAGTAGATGATGGTAAACACGTTAGTCCGGCAGGCTGGGCACACTGGTCGGGGTGGTGTCGTGTCTACAAAGTGGATGTCCTGATTTTCTCATCCCTAGAGTCTTGGGATCGCCTGTCACACAACTTGTATCGCCAGTATGTTGATGGACCAGACCTCGTGTCGCTGCACCACAAAGAACATGGGCAGCATATCAAACAAGTGGAGAGAGGTGCGCCGACTGTCGGCGATCACGGCCACTTGGTGCATCCTTCTGCCAACTGTCGTCCTGCCTCGCCCTTCCCCCTCGATCTGGGGTCACCATTGGGGTCCCGTGGCAGCCCATGTCCGTTGCTCGTTGGCTTGACAACGGGGGAGGGCAGAAGATTGGGCGCTTCGAAAGCAATGTAATCCTTCGGGACGAGTCAAAAGTCCTCTTGTTCTCGAGAACAAGACCCCCATCTGACGGAGATTGGTTCTGCCGAGGGGGACAAACAACCTGTGAGAACTGGAACCGTCGGCAGCAAAACAGACTCCGTTTGTTTGTTGCGTGAGTTGCAACGCCAGGTAAACGGCTGGGAACTGCCTGGAAGCACCCCAAGATCTCGGACACGAAGCAGTGCGAGATCCACCGAGATCACTTCGGAATGCAGCCGTGGCGATATTCTGACGGGGCGCCGCTCCAGGGCGCCGCGTTCTCGCCGAAACCGGTGCAGAGAAAACTGGCCTGGGGGGTTCTGGTCATTGCAGTATCGCGTGCCTGACTTTCTTTTTTTGCACAAGCACGCGCCGCCGCACCACTCCCACCCTCCCTTACTTTCGACGAGTCTGGTTCAGCCGCTTGTCCTTGCCTCTGCATGAGAAAGATGGCATTCTTCGCTTGTCCTGACAGTCTCAGAATCACCCGAACAGGCCGTGATACAATTGTGGCTTGTGGAAAGCCGGCTGGCAGGAGGAGAGGAAGTGGTAGGACAAAAACAAACCTCGGCAGCTCGTTCCTGCTGAGCTGTTCCCGCTCAAAGATTGAGTTTGTTTTGTTTGTTTTCGATGTCAACCAGCTGTCGACCTGGCGACCAACGCGCTGTGCACGCCGCGTTGCGGTCTTGCGCCCACATCGGCTTGTCGGTCAAAGAAACCGCGTCACTCTGCTTCGTTCCTCTCGGCTGTTTGAGCTTCCGATATCTCACCTTCACCTTCCATCTCATCTCGTCCATCGTTCATCGATAAGATCACGAGAAAGCGTCTGGACGACCAGGCCTGAGACATACAGAGTGAATCTGCAAACGTCGCGACGGATCTTCACATCGCGATACCGTTTACGTTGTTGAACTCACAGAAGATAGGTTCACACTGCCGTGGCTGTCGCTTCATCATGGACGACAAAGACGAACCGATATGATATAAAAGGAGACAACTTGAGCCGTCTTTGCCGCTCAACACTTTTGAGACACAACTCATCTCACCAACATGCGSCTCRMRTYSYYTCCTTTCCTTGTCTCCGGTGAGCACCGCCCCATGGCATCGCTGACTATGCAGGAGCTGCCACGGTGTTGGCTGCCGGTGCCCCGCCCAGGATCAGCCTCATGCAAAGGCAAATGCAGCAAGGCAACGCGACTGTCTGCAACGACAACCGAGACGTGAGTCTCCAGAGAAGACAAGTGCTGACACCAAAAGTGCCACTGGAGCCGCAAATGCGATGCGGGCAAGTGCGTCCCTTGGGATGACTGCGGGGACGTGAGTAATAATGGCCAAATGCACAAACAAACAAACAAACAATGGCTGACACTGCAGTGCGGCGGCGGAGGTGCCTTTTGCGTAAACCGTCTGTGCTACTGCCCGGATGGAAGAATTGCATGCTCAGGCGAGGGGCCCACCTGTCCCGACTTTGAGAACGACAACAACAACTGCGACAGTTGCGGTATTAAATGCGACCCTGGCTGGTATTGCGACGGCCAGTGCCGAAAGAGGGCCGACGGCGACGGCTGTTCGCCTGCTGTAAGTCGCCGACAGGTCCTTACTCGGAGCCTCAGCTGATCCCCGATAGTGCGGCGACGGGCAGACATGCTTTGACAAGAAGTGCTACTGCACCAATACCGACAAGCTTCCCTGTGCTGGCAACACGTGCCCTGACACCAACACGGACCCCATGAACTGTGGCGGCTGCGGCAAGACGTGCCAGGCCGGCCAGAAGTGCGTCAAGGGCGAGTGCACCGGATCCGTCCAGTGCCACAGCGACCAGCGCTTCTGCGCCGGACGCTGCAGGAACATTGCCAACGACAACGACCACTGCGGTCAGTGCGACTTGGCGTGCGCCGCCGGCGCCCGGTGCTTTGACCATGTTTGCGTCGCGGCCGGAGCTGAGGGGTGCCCTGGCGAGCAAGAGGAGTGCGATGGCCAGTGCAGGAACACGCGTAACGATAACAACCACTGCGGCTACTGCAGCAACAAGTGCGCTGCCGGCCAGAACTGTCAAAACGGCAACTGTGTCTAGGTATAGGTATATCGTGCTGTACAGAAGAAATGGACACAATGCGCTCCGGAAGTTCTATTCCACAACAATACAAGGTGCATACGTGCCCTCTGGAGGGTCAGCAGTAAGGGGACCGCTGGACAGTGGCGGCCCGATCTCATCTCGGCATTGGAATGCCTCACTGGTGTGCGCCCGAGAGAGACAGAAGCCCAGAAGATGTCGACGTAGAGGAACACAGTTGCATCGTGGTGCTGCATCCGCCTCTCTGTGGTTCGGGACCAAATGTCCCGAGTGCCTCGAGTGCCAGCCATCTCCGTCCAGAGCGTGTGGGCGGCAGTAAACACCGCTTCGGCGCTCGGCGCATGCGCATTCCGACCCACGACGCACCGTTCCCGGTGCCTCGTTTGGTCGGTGAAGTGGTTGACGACCGTCCATGCAGCAGTGCAGACGCGTGTGCTGCAATCGGGTCCGTGAGCTGTGATATGAAAAGGGACCAACTCTAGAGCTTATCTCCGTCACCATCCATGAGCGACTCAGCCAACATACATCCCAAACTTCTGTGGCCTGTGCATATGCCAGCTCGCCTCGCTGTTCGACCTAACGACCAGGACGCACATAACGCTCCCGTCGTACCTCTCGGCGATGTTTACATCGCACTGCCCACTGCCTTTGACGGGCAGCGCGGGCCGCTCGCTGAAGATGATAGTTAAAAGGGCGGTTGGAGAACCGCATCTTGCTCCCACAACTCTTCAACAGTCTTTTCCTTACCATGCGCCTCACCCAGCTCATTGTCATTCTCTCCGGTATGTCGTGTCCAGAGCCCTACCTGGACCAAAGGCTAAACTCTCTTAGCGACAGCCGTACTGGCTGTCCCCGCAGCCGACAACATCAAACGTACCGCTGTGCGCCACTTTGCCCGCCAGGCTCCCGACGTTTGCGACGGTGTCACTGTTGACACTAAAACGGACATTAACAACTGTGGCGGTTGCGGTATCAAGTGCGGATCGGATTTGGAGTATAGTTGCTGGTTCTACCAGTGTCTTCACTTCTGCTCGACGCCCGTGAGTCCTTGGGCCCTCCACGGCACCTGATTGACCACAAAGTGTGCTGCGGACCAGATTTGCGGCGAGTTTGGATGCTCGTGCAGGGCGGGGGGCGAAGTGTGCGACGGTGCATGCCCCGACTACGAGACCGACCCCAAGCACTGCGGTGGCTGCAACCAGGCCTGCCCAGCCGGCTACACGTGCGACGGAGGCTCCTGCAGCGCCCCCGGCTGCCCCCCGGGACAGAGCCGCTGCGACGGAGGATGCGTGAACATGGCCAATGACAACAACCACTGTGGAGCCTGCGGCACCAAGTGCGGGGACGGCTACAACTGTGGAAACGGCCTGTGCCGCATCGCTGGTAGCGGCTTCTGCCCTAAGGACCAGAGAATGTGCAATGGCAGTTGCACGAACACGCGCAGCGACAACCAGAACTGCGGCGGCTGCGGTCTTACGTGCGGCGACGGCTTCAACTGCAACAACTCCAACTGCGAGAAGGTGTAAGAGATGCGACTGAACAAATAGGAGAACTCGAGATGAATCAGTAGTGATGGACCGGGGTTCATGAAGCCATGAAGCCGAAACTGGAAACTGGCATGACGGCATCGGGGGCAACGGTAGACATTTCGAAGCAAGGTGATAGCCGATGAGTGTGACTGTGACGCCGACAAGCTATTCCGGTCAGTCCGGTATCAAGCCCCCGAGTCTCTCATCTTCCCGCTGTTGGGGCCTTTTGTACGTTTGGGGGGTGACAGCACAGCTACTCTATGGCTCTCTAAACAACTGGAGACCGAGAAACCAGTCTCTTGACTTCTTGGCTTGCGTTGGCAGGCCTAGTCCATAGCCTTCGGGACAATCACACCTCAGAGCCAACAGCCGTCCAGCTCCCAGTCTATGCACAACAGGGCCACATACTGTGTGAGCAAACATTCACCTGGCAGCGAACATTGGCAGAACCTGGGGTTCGTTTTCCACGTCTATCCGTAGCTACAGTGCCCTTCTCCAGATCGCAGTCAGGAAATAGAACGAGGTTGAAGTGTACGCAGTTGCGACTGCATCCCTCTAGTCCAATCGCAGCCTCGAAGACTGGTTCAATAGGGACAGTAGCTAAATGGGCTGCCATCGGGACATTACAACAACACAAGAAGAGCTGCATCCCTCGGTGGAGCTGTAATGTCTGCTTCAGTCCCGTGTTCCAAACCTTGGTATCGCGCAGCGTCATTCTTCCTACCATTTATGGTGACTCATTGCTAGGGAACCGTCCTACCAGCCTGGCCACCTCCACTGCACCCTGCACCTGACATTGTAATGTCAACCCTGCAAACACGTGTTTCACTCACCACTCCACTGGATATGGCCGATCGCCGAAGCGGGATCGTTCCGATATCGACCCGTGTGGCCAAAACGTTCACCCGCGCTTTTTGACAAGTACGTAGATGCAATGGTGGTAGAGTGGACTTGCAGTTGGTGTTGCAAGAGACCGAAAACGCCCCTGGGATGCACTGTCCGTTGATTACCGGTCGTCAAGAAACCCGCTGCGCAGCTAGACCACAACAGCCGTCGCGGGATGCCGAGGCTGACGAAGGTCTTGCGACTGTCTGGACCTCTAGGCTGGAACTCAAGAAACCCTTAGCGGATCGACAGACGACGCTGGGCGCTAGTGTCCCCGGTTCGGGAAGATGCAGATCGCACATCGTCTCTATTCCAGCCAAGTCTCGCCGGGTTGATAGCATGTTAAGCTCGCTTTTCATACCTTCGGGCGTCGCGTTGCCTCAAAATTAGAAAACGGGACCACGGATGACGTCCAGTCTGTATCTCGTTCTTGGTGGTGTGGCTACACAACCTCGTGCCACATGACCTTCCCGGTAAGGTAAACCGAACATTAACCGTTCCCGCAGAACACTCCTCTCTCTCCAGAGGGAGTAAACATCAAACTGCACTGGATGCCGCTCCTCCCGTAGGGTATATAACATGGACTGCTATGCCGCGCTCTTGTGGCCTCCCAATCATCAAACCATCTCTCCAGCGTTAGTTATGCGTTTCACACGTCTTCTTGGGACTATCACATGTGGGTATGAGACCACCGAACTGCCACTAATACCTAGTCTTTGCGGTCGTCGCCGGCGCGCTCGACATTAGGGCCGACGAGGAGAAAGGTGGTGGCAACACGCCCGCTCCCCAATGTGGCACTGGCGAGACTGCTTGCGGGCGGGGTCGGCACAGCGTGTGCAAGAACCTGCTCACCGATCACTTCAACTGCGGCAAATGTGGCCAATGGTGTCTTGGGGAAGGAAAATGCGTCAACGGCAAGTGTGTCCTTCCTGCGTGTTCCGCGGGCAAGACGAGGTGCAACAACGGTCCGTGCCGGAGCCTCTTGACCGACGATTTCAACTGTGGCGCGTGCGGCACCATCTGTTCCGGGTGGTCAAAGTGCCAGAACGGCAAGTGCGAGGTGCCTGCTTGCCACGCTGGCTTCACCAGGTGTCCCAACAATGGTCCCTGCCGGAACCTGCAGCAGGACGTCTTCAACTGCGGCGCTTGCGGTAACGCGTGCCCGGCGTTTTCGACTTGCGACAAGGGCAAATGTGTCGTTCCTGCCTGTCGTGATGGTTACTCTCGATGCAACAATGGTCCATGCCTGAACCTCGCTTCCGACTACAACAACTGCGGAACATGCGGCAACAAGTGCCAGGGATGGACCGTCTGTGAAAAGGGCCAGTGTGTTACTCCATCTTGCGCTACCGGCACAACGCGGTGCTACAACGGTCCTTGCCGGGACCTGACTACCGATGCCATGGCCTGCGGTTCATGCGGCAAGAAGGTGAGTGTGGCATACATGTCCTGTCGCTGACCTTAGTGCGACTCGGGCATCTGCAGGGACTCGAAGTGCCAGTGCTGTGCCCCCCAGACCTCTGCGGGTAAGAAGCTCATCAAGCTCGACAGTACCCGGTGGGGCGGCTTCCTGAGCTCGGTCGTTTGCGTCTACGAAGAGAACGTCTACTGCTCCTACAGCGCGGGTGGAAAGCTCCTTCGGTGGGACAAGAACAGCACGTGCGCCGCGAGCCTCGCGGCCTGCTAGGCAGTGAGCTATATCAAGTATGCTGGATTCTACGGAAAGTCTGCGCCACCAAGTAGCCTCGTAGCTACATGTCGTCAATTCGATAGCGAATATGTATGTTTTTGGTCGTCAAAAGTGGTGTCAAGAGGCGGACGATACAGGTGTATGTACATTGACAAATGGGTCTATGGAAGGTGTAGAGTCTAACAGTCTGGCGCGACTATACAGAAAGCCCGTGGTGTACGATTTGGCGGCATGCAAAGGCGGTGTGCCCACAGACTCTGGCTAGGCATCGTAGATGGCACAGATGCCCCAGACCTCAAAGTAATGCTTAGACGGGCCGATCCATTTGGAACAGGTGGTCGAGCTATCGCCGTCGAGCCAGTGGCCGCGAGAGCAGTCGCCAATAGTGACACCGTTCAGTTGAATATCCCAGATTTGACTACCCTCTCTGCGCTTCATGTTGAGATAATTGCCAGAGTTCCCGGGCTCTGGGAGATTGAAGTCTTGGAGGTCGCCGGGGTTCAGTTCCACCATCATGTTAGTCTTCTCCAGATGAATGTGGTCAGACATGCAGGTACCACTGTTCTCGTGCCCTTGAGTGGCACTTAGGGCTGTGCCCCTCAGAGGAATGAAGCCGAGAAATAATGATGAGTGTTCCCAGATAGTGAAGTCCCTCGCGGCTACACAGGTGGCAAGGATGAGAGAAAAAGATACGAGGCGCATGTTGTAGTTGTTGGGGAGGGGTCGATTGAGCCGATGGTCTTGGTAGCTTGATGGAGAACGAACAGAGACGGGACGAGCTCATTATATATCATTCTTCAACTGCATTCGTTTTGGAACATGTGATACTGAGAGGCTGAGAACAGCTAGGCATATCGGTCGTAGCCATCATTGACCAGCAGCAACGTATCGTGTCAGCCGATGCGTCAGAGGGTCACGGTTCGGCACAGAAACTGATCGCCCCCACATTAGGCCAAAAACTAATCTGGAGAGGCCATCTCGTGCCCAGATCGCCGTGCTTCTGCCGATCAGGTCCAATATTCCTCGACGCTTCCATTTGCTACTGACAACGAAGACCTGTTCACCTGGCGGTTTACGCTTCAGAAAAGGCGACCGGTTAAGGGGTTTGGAGAGGGACCGTCGTTAACGGTTCCTGGAGGCACGGACAGCTATCGATGACTTGGTGGCGTCCCTGCTTGAGAATAACGACATGGTCTAGCTTTGGCTGTCTTCCTTCTGGACGGCAAGTATCGGTCTAGCTCAAGCACTTTCAAGTTCTAGATGTAGAGGCTGACGAAAGGCACAATCGAGCTGTAGATCTCCTGCGATCTTCCTAAACCTTTCTAACGCTGTGGGTGTGTCCCTCCCCCCCGAAAGCATCACATCCTTGTAAAGCCAAACACCGAGCGGATCAGTGGCTGTGAAGCAGGCTTGTGGATCTGGGGAGCTGGATCTTGTGGCGATGTGCCAAGAGAATAGCTTCAGCATGAGCCAGCACTGCAAAGCAGGGCGTTGGCAGTGAGGAGAACGGACTGCGGGTCCCAACTCTTAATGTGTCAGGTGAACCTTCCAGATCAGCGACTCAGGTTTCGGTGAGATCCACTAAGGTTCTGGGCAAGATCTCTCTCCCTTCCAGCAACGCATCACCGCATTCAGATGGTTCGGGCTAAGATCTCTACTCCTACCCCTGCTGGCCGAGTCCATTTTGTGCTGTGCCGGCACGTCTATTTCTCAGGCTTGGCCCAGTGTTGCTGTTTTATTGTACGCCGCCAGTATACCGAGCTTCCAGCACATGACCTGGCGTGGGCTCGGACAGGAACTGGACCGGATCTGAAGAAAGTAGCAGTGGAGTCGATTAAGTATACCTCAGGGGATGGGTAACACCACCACATAGCCTATCGCCATTGTGCTCGTCATTTCCGCTTGCAATCCCTTTCTTGTGCAACGTGCAAGAACGGAACAGTCCCGACTAAGGGAAGCTCTCGGCAATGCTTCTGCTGGACACAGGCTCCATTTTGGCCTTCCGGTGTCGCTATTGGAGGTCAACTAGAGGCGAGTCCTGCTGTTGGTCTCCGACCGACTACCCAGAGACTTTGGGGCTCTCAGGACAGACTCATCTCCAAGAAGGAGCTTCCCCCGAGCTGTATCCAACCCGCAATGTATCAATGATGAGACATCCTCACCTGTAGAGGATACGACCTTACTGGCGACCACAGCGAGAACGCTCCGGCAAGACCCGACAGTCGGGCGTGTAGCTCAGTTGGTAGAGCGTGTCATTAGCACCTACATCTTGACAAGGTCTTTGGTTCGATTCCTAACTCGTCCACAAGCAAGCATACCTGTTGTGCTTCTTTTTCGAGGTCAGCTTGGAGGAAGGTTGCTGCAGAAGGACAGGAAGATTGGGTTTTGAGGGTAGTAGCCGTTGGCAGCTGAGAGCATGCGACTGCGATGAGAATGCGTGCGGGGTGGAAGACGCTCAATCATAGTCGAGAGCTGCGTACATGCATGGGACGTAAAAGAGAGACCCAGTGATAGGCCACTGGGTATATGACTACATGGTTTATGGTTTATAAACTGCATCGAGGGCGATGGAGGCTGCAGCCTCGTGTGCAGCGCCACCAGGCACTGCCGGACACTGGACATGATTCCCAGACCCCTTCACTCTCATGTACATATGTCCGTACTTTGCACACTAGACGCTTGTAGGCGACTTGTGTGGAGATGCCATTTCTTTCTCTTTCTCCACACCACTCTCTCTTCAAGTACCATCTAATCGCAATGAAAGAAAGAGAATTCGAGAGAATGGGCGAGATCGCGGAAGAACGCAAAGTTAAAATAAATGTGGCACTGAACCAATATACAACTGACATTGTCGCCCATCCGCCCCGCCTCATACCCTCATAGCACTACAAACACAAACTACAACCTCTCCCTTCATTTACTTATCCGTGAGTGACAGTGGTCGCATAGCCAACCTGCAATACATTCGCTGGTAAAGACCGTTCGCCAGCGAACCTGGGGGGCTCGAGCCCACTCGGTGGCGTCTGCACGGTGCCCCCGGTACCCCCGCTGAGACGCACCTCGATTCCTTATTCTTCCCCTCGACACCCTTTACTCGTCTTTCTTTATCATGACCTCTCTCTCTCCCACTCAGATACCCGTCTACTTGTATCACAAAGGCACCCTCCCCAATCACCATGAACTGCAACTCTCCAGCACAGCAGCCTGATGGAACCATTCCCGACGCCGGCCCAGAAGCACCGCCACCGACTGTCCCCATCACGTTCCTATCATCCGAGACGGGCGCCCCACGCCTAAAATTGACTGCCAGCCGCCCCCCTTTCCGCCCCCCTTCAACTACTCCCAGAAGCGCCCCTCCAACAACCAACGTCATTGTCCACGAGCAGCAGCCCATCGCGGACAACTGGCTGCGGTCGTTACTCAACCCCTGCCCGTCATCGGGTCCCCATCTCCTCCCCCGGCCGGTCCCAAACATGTCTTCCCTTCAAGCTCCTAAAGCTGGGCGACGCCCTTCTCCGGTATCGTTGGCAGTTGGACAGTCGGGCCGTGTCCCTCACCACCCGAGTGCGACCGCGCCGGCAGAGGCGTTTGTCCGTCCACCCAACTTGCCGCCGCAGCGTCCCGGTCTCAGCGGCTCCACTGCTCAAGTCTCAGTGGCGCACCCCCAACAGTTGTGGGCCATTCCCGAGGAGCATCAAGGCGATCCATTCTGGTGTACGCATTATGGTACCTGGCTGCACCTGCAACGCGAGGAGATGCAACGGGCGATCAATACACGGTTCGGCACCTCTATCCAAGGCGACAGTCCGATCACTCGGCAGCTGAAAATCTCGCTCGAAGAAGTCATGAGCGACGTCCTCAACGCCTCATACCGCGAAGGGGGAACCTGTCGAACCCTGTACGACACGACCGCCTACGCCAATGGGCCGTTCTTGGGGGGTACATTCCAAGCAGAACATGTCCGGCATGAGACCAACCTCCGAGCACTTGTGGCCCAGATTGAACGCCTCAAGAAGGAAGGCTCTGAGAGGGAGGGGAACCGCAACAGCCTCATTAGGGACAAGACCGCTCTGGTCGACTCGCTCAAGCTTTCCAATGACGAGAAATTGAAGATTGACAGCAAGTACGCGAACCTCGACGCGGAACATCAGCGCTGCCACACCAAGTACTCCGACCTTTTGGCGAAATACGAGGAGTGCAACGACAAGAAACAGGAGGCTGAGCGCAAGGACTGCGACCTCAAGAAGGCATACGAGGAGTGCACCAATGAGAAACGGGAGGTCGAGCGCAAGTACTCCGACCTTTTGGCGCGATATGATAAGCGCAGCGACGAGAAACAGGAAGTCGAGCGCAAGTACTCCGATCTCAAGACGCAATACGAGGAGTGCGCCAACGAGAAACGGGAGGTTGACCTCAAGTATTCCGACCTCAGGACGCAACACGAGAAGAGCGAAATTGAAAACGAGCAGCGCATCGAGGAATGTGAGCGCAAGCTTCTCTCTGCCCAAGCTAGTCACGAGGGTCACAATCGTGTGCAGGCGGCGGAGCTGCGGAAGATTCGCAGTGCTCACGAAGAGGATATGGCGGACTTGAAGAAGGCCCATCTTGCGGAGATGGCAAATATGCGTCAAGAGTACGAGAAGAAGCAGGCTGGCCTGGAGAAATCGCTCAGGGACGACCTCAAGAAGATGCAGCAATCGCTCGCCACTGTGGAGCAGGAACTCAAGGAGCAGCAAGTCAAGGTCGACGCACTTGACAAGTTCATTGACCTTGACATCCCAATGGTCTGCGCCGCGCTGAGCATCGAACACTCCGAGGCCGACGGTCCGACCCTCATGACGTTGGAGCTCTTCCCCGCCAAGGTGCTCAATGGCACCAGGGCCCTAACTGCTGAACTGGCGACTATGAAGGACGAGGTCGACTTGTTATGGGCCGGGCTGGCCAGGGAAAGAGCCAATTCAGCAGGCATGGCAGAACAAGTAGACGAGTCGACAAGATTAGTGGAGTTGGCGCGGAAGAAGCTGTGTGATGGTATGTCTCTCTTTGAGCTCCGTCCCCGCCACATCTGCTGATACATAAAGCCGGGCTTGCCTCACCGCAAGCCGGGCCCTCATCGCAAGTCGGACCCTCATCGCAAGCCGGGCCCTCCTCAGTGAATCCCCCGGCCCCCATCGACCGCCGGAAGCGCTCCTATTCCGCTTCGTCGGACAGTTTGGGGACGAAAAGGAGCCGCATCACGGGGGAGAATGGAGCCGTTCCGCTCTCAAATGAGGCGGACCTTTCAGCCAGTGAACGAGGCCTGGCCGATTTTGCCCGGAGGGGTCTTAACCAGCTCGTTGACAAGAAGCGCAGGTGTCGTTACTGCAAGTGAGTAGACCTTCCCCGAGTGCGTGTCGTTGACAGCAGACGCTCTACGGTCAGACGCTCTTCTTCTCAACGCTCGTCTGCGGACAAACTCGACCCCAGCGAAGACGGGCAGGTGCGCCACATGCTCAGTAACCACATGAACCAACTCCGCGAGCTCGAACGGAAGATGGCCAGTACCGCCAAGGGCAAGGCCCGGGCAACTGAGAGATAGCGTGTCCTGTCCGTGTTCCACCCCCTTGGCCCGGCGCCACTATAAGCTCGCCACACTTGTTGTACATGTTGTGCATTTCTCTCATCACGACATGGTATGGTGACTGAGAACCAGGGGACTAAGCGAGTGACCACTACCAGCTGGGTGTGAATGAGGGTAGATGGTGTGGAGGACGGCAAAGCAGGGTCGAGCGGTGCGTGCGTGCGTGCGTTCATGGGACGTGAGAAAGACGAGTGAGAGGCCCCAGCTACAGATTACAGGGTAGAAGGAGGCTTCTGCGCTTCTGCCTCGTGTTGGACGCCACTAAACGTCGTTCTCAGCTTGGTTTTCAATCTCATGTCCACAGTCGACCGAGTCGTACGCCGCGTGTACTGACAGCAACCGCTCTCTCTCTCTTTGCAGTATCCCCACGACCCCGACGACGCGGCGACAACGATCACAACGATCACACCATCTCTCTCCCCCCCGCACCGCCGTCCCCAGCAAGAGCTCCAGCTTTTCGGCAACTTCGGCACCCACGCGCTCCGGTCCAATTTCCTTGAAAGGCCCAGGGCCAAAATTCCGCCGCGCGGATGACAATGCAACGAAGCCGACCAGCCGCCGCATCGCGAACGAAGATGCAACCGCGGCAGCCTTTGCTCGCCTCTCGACCAACGACGAGTCGCGCCCAGACGTCGAGACCGGTTCCCGAGTTACAACCAACTCCTGAGACCTCGACGTTTTCGTCTGCGGGTTCCTTGACACGCTTGTCGACGAGGAGCTCACGTGGTATTGCTGCGCGTGAGTAAACCTGCTATGAGTGCATGTCGTTGACAGCAGACGCTATAGGACTGCTGGGGCACAAGCTCGAACCCGCGAAGACGAACAGGTGGGCCACATACTGAACGACCACATGGAGGACCTCGTCAAGTTCAAACAGAGCAGACTTGTGGGCCAACGGGCCCCGGGCAGCTGGGAGAGAGTGTGGCCGTGGTGACTGAGCATGCATGTGAGAGGCGATTACCACCGGTAATTAGTAAATGACATGTGCATGCAAATTGTGTAGCCTGTGCCTCCTTAGCCCTCGCCTGGTGCTTGTCCTCGTACATACTCGCGCTATGCGCGCCGCTTGCCCGACGCGGGCGTGAGCGTCGGCGACGGCGGCGGCGACTCGATGCCGGCAATCTTGAGCTCGGGCCACACGAGCTTGGCGGCCATGGCGACGTTGGCGACCGTCTCAATGTCCGTCCACACCGTGATCATGACGCGGGGCATGGAGGAAAAGTCGATCTTGGCGGCGGGCGGCGGCGTGGAGCGCGCGCGCGTCGCTCCGGCGCCAGACGCGTGTGTGGACGAGGGGCCGGGGCCTGCGTAGGACGAGCGGCTAGCTGACGAGGAGGCGGCGGAAGACGACCCGGCTGCCCATGTGCTGGAAGGACCTGGTCTCTGTCGTGACGGCCCCGCTGACGGCCCCGCTGATGGCCCTGCTGCCGGTCCCGCCGACGGTCCCGCCGACGGTCCCGCGGATGACGGCCCCGCTGCGCTGCTGCCTCCAATGCGGCTCGCGCCCATTGCCGCCGTGATGGTGTCGACGTCCGAGTCGGCGTCGTCGTCCTCGCCCTCTTCGGCGCCGTCGTGGTCGCTCCCTGCGGCACCTCCACCCGCCCCGCCCGCAGCGGCGGCCGCCTTCTTGTTCTTCTTCCTGTTCTTCTTCTTCTTGCTCTTCTTGGACGCCTTGTCCGGGTCGGCGCCGTCCTTGATCACGTGCACCTGGACGGCGGAGCGGAAGCCGAGGAGGTCGCCGGCCGTGAGCGGGACGACCATGTTGAGCTGGAGCATGTGAAACTCTAGCGTGCGGCACTTTTCGTCTGGCGGGCGGAGGTTGATGTAGAACGCGTAGCCCTCGTCGTATCCCTCGCAGAGGCGGTAGCTGTATGTCAGCCGGGGGTCACGGTGCGTGTGCTCACGACTCGTCGGTGCCGATTTCGATCGTGACGCATGTGCCGAGGCCGCCGAGGCGGAACGGCATGATATCCGTGTCTGGGCTGACGCCGCAGCGCGCGCGGACGGCGTCAGCCGCGGCGTCGATTTCCGCGGGGTGGATCTCGCGCTTGCCGTCGGCGCCGGGGACGCACTGCATGATGCGGGCCGTGTGCAGGGACGAAAAGTCGACCTGGGCACACATGTCGCGCGGGGAGCCGACGAGCGTCTGGCACCCGCCCCAGCCGCCCCATGCTGGCGCCGGGGACGGGCCGGGGTGGTCGGGCGTGAGGGGCCCGTTCTCGATGCGCCCGCGGCCCTCGCCTGCGCCGCCAAACAACAGATCAATCGTCGCCATGAAGCGGAGCGCTGCGGCGCGCGCGGCCGGGGACGATGCGTGGTGCTGTAGCGTTCCCGGCGTGACGGTCGCGCCGCGCGTGCCTGCCGCCGTGTTGGCCGAGCTCGAGCCCGACTCGTCCGTCGCAAACACGCGCCGGCCGAGCGTGAGCGACCACGTCGCGGACGCGGGCGGCGCGCTGTCGGGAACAGCGACAGAGACGAGGTCGCTGTATGCCGCCCACAGGTGCCGCTGCATCGGCACGGTCAGCGCGTTGGACACGCGGAACACCCAGTGCCGCGGAATGTCCATGTCCATGTCCCGCTCGCGGTCCATCGCCCGCGTCCAGCGGCGGGTCATGGCGGGGGAGGGGGGAAGTGTGCCGTGGGGGGAGGGGCGTGGGCGTGGGGGGTGGCCGCACGGGTGGTGACGGTGTGAGTGGTTGTGGTGGTGGTGGTTGTAGTTGTGGTGGTGGTCGCGATGGTGGTGGTCGAAAACAAAAACAGAGACAACCCCGTACGAGTACTGTACAGGTGTCAGCTGCCGAAAAAATACTCCCGCTCCCAGCCAGCCGGCTCGCCCTCGCCACCCAAATCGACGTGCTCGCCGTCGCTGCCGCCGCCGCCGCTGTGGGCCCCAGATCCGCTGAGAATCATGCAGAAACACTGGGATATTGTGTCAAAATGCGCATCTACAAGCTGCACTGCCTATAGCGGTCCAATGCATGTGCGGAAGTAGGTCCTGGGGGGTGCATGGCGACCGTCCAGCAAGTGACCACTGACGTCATACCCTCCATACTCTCTTCTGTCTGTCTCGGCAGTCAGTCACCACCTGTAGCCATTCATTCTCTCTCTGGGAAGCCGGCAGCCAGGAGATGTCTCTGTGGCTATCATTCGAGATCGCCACCGCCTCGCCTCCACCCCCACTCTGGCAGAGAACAATAGCAAAGCATGTCCTCGCCACCAGTTGCCCGCCACCACCGCCACGTACCTCCTGGCGCTTTACACTTGACAGGCAGCGGCGTCCACTTGTGGTGTAGTCGCGCATGATACAGCACCCAAGCGGCGCGGACACCAGCGTGGGCAGGTTGATAACGATCGACAATCTGAGCTCGTCGACCGTGGTGGCTGTTGGACGCCTGGCGCGAGGGACAGAGCGCTGCGCGCCAGTTCTGGGCTGTAGGCAGATGCAGAGGGAGAGGCAGAGGCAGAGGCAGCATCTCGGGTGAGACGAGTGTGCAGCATGGCCAGCCGCGCATTCACCTCCTGAGCGAGAAATGGCGGCGGCGGCGGTGGCTTCTGGCCTCGACCATTCTCGGTTCCCGGTTGCGCTTCCCGGTATCGAACGACGGGTCCGCTGCTCGAGACGCGCACATGCATCCATCCTCATTTGGATTCCCATACCGGCGCCGCGCCGGTCATGGGCATGGGCGTCGACATGGGTCGACTCTGCTTGCGTGCTCTGGATCACATCACGCTCAACTCCAATTCAGCAGCGAGCAAGCCACCCAGCAGCCACCCAGCCAGCAGCAGGCAACCCAGCCTGCAAGCAAGCCACCCAAGTACAGTTTCGATCGACATGGCGCCGGGCGCTCGCGAGTGTCTCACACAAAACCTCAATCCTGGAGCTGCAGCTGCTGCTGCAGCTGTTCGTGCGACGCGCGGGAAAGAGTCCACATACACAGGTGGCACAGAGCTACAACGACAACGGCAGCGGCCAGCGCCTTGGAGTAACGGAAGCAGGGGGGACAACGACAGTGGTACGATGCTTGTGTGGGAGTGGTGGAGAGCCGGGATCGAGTCTGCGAGTCGTGCGAGGCCGTCTCGATCGGCGCTCCACTGCACGCCGCGCGGTGCGCGACTGCATTTTGAACGCTAGACGCGGCCAGCGTCGAGGGCGTGAACGGCGGGCACGACGGCTACGAGCTGCGGCGCACGCCCCAGGCGGCGGCCAGCGACGTGGGGCCCGCGGCGTGCGGGGGGGTGATGACGAGACGCAGGCAGTAGAGGCACTGGAACTGGGTGCCGGTGGGGCGCGCGGGGCCGCACGGACGGCACTCCCCTGGCTGTCAGTGCGTGCGGAAGAGTGCAGAGGCATGTCGTGGGAATGGGTGGGAGACGCACAGGAGCGGTTGTAGCCGTTGCGGTCGCCGGGGCACGGGGTCTGGGTCATGCTGAGCATATGCTGAGGAAATGGAGGTGGGAGAGGGTGTAGCACTGGAGAGGTGAGGAGGGGGTGGGGAGACGACGGACAGACCGCGCGACGACGCGTCTTTATACGCCCAGAGAACAATGTGAGTCGGAGAGAGAGATGGATACACAGAGAGAGAGAGAGAGAGACAGATGACAGTCGCAGCCGGTGGTGGGGTAGAGCGGGCTGCAGGCGGCGACGACAAAGTGGAACACGGCGATGAAACACTTGGACACACCCGTCAAGGAGCTTTTGTCTTACTCTTCCTGTCATTTATACCCTGCCGTCTGGGTGTCGCCCTCCGACTCTGAGCCAAATGCACAACCTGCTGCCCCGCTACCGCGTGTGGACAAACACACTGTGTATCATCACACTACCAGTCATTTGTTCTCGCGCCATTGTTCAGTATCATTGTCCGTATCAGTTCAGCCATTGTCCGTGACGCTGGATGCTCGTCTGTCCCCGCCATCCGGGGCGGCGCCGACGACGACTAGAGCGCGGGCGAGGTCGTCCACTGCTGGTTCCCGTTGCCGCCATAGCACGTCCAGTACTGGGGAATGTTGCCCGCCGCGAGCTTGCCGTCCGTGTTGTCCATGCAAAAGTCTGGTCTGTCAGCTCTGCGGGTATATGTACAGTATACTCACTGTCGGCGGGCTGCGGGGGGAGGGTGGCGCTCTTGCCCGTCGTCTTAAACTTGCCGCCGGAAAAGACCCAGGTGGACCAGCCGTCGGCGAGCGTTCCCTGCCCGCCGCAGGGGAATGTGGCGAGCTGGCCGCCGTTCTGGGGGAACCAGCCGCGCAGCATGTCTGTACAGTGTCAGCGCACATGCGTGTGGGATGTGGCGGATCAACACTCACTGACGTTGCCACCGAGGCAGTAGTTGGAGTCTGAGGCCATGGCGATCCGCGTCCTGTCCTTGTTGACGAGCCAGTTCTGGAGGGGGTTGTTGCAGCCGCAGTTTTCGCTGCCGTCAGTAGCCGCAAGGCTGCAAGGAAAGAGCAAGGCACCTACAGGGCAACGTGCTCGCCACGGGAGGCGCTGGCGGTGAGGCAGAGGTTGGTGTTGCCGGCGGGGTGGATCTGGACAGAGGTGGGTGCGCGGGCCTCGAGAGGGGACGCGGTGACGGCGGCGGTGGCAATGGTGGCGACGAGGCCGATGATGGTGGAGAGATTGACCATGATTGTGAGTGTTGGGTGGGAGGGAAGGCGGGTTGTGGACGTAGGAGGGAAGGAGGCGGTGCATATATACAGGAACGAGGGGGCTGACTGGACTCGACTGGACTCGGTAGCCAGAGGCGATGCTTTCCCGTCACCGACGCCGACGCCGAGGTCAGCTGCTGCTACTGCAAATGATAGTCGTCGTCGCCTTACACGAGAGGATTGTCAACAAAAGCAAGTGCGTTCCGTCGGAAAAAGGTAATAAGCGATGTTCCGAAATAGAGCCAAAACTCTGTTGCGCTTGGTTGTGAACGTGACCGTGGCACATGTCAGCTGCCACATTGCCCTCCATTGGAATTGCCCCCCCCGCCTAGGTTCTAGAGCGTTGCATGTGGCGGTTGGCAGTATGTGCAGACGTGAGTGGCGGGAGGTGGTGTGGCACCTGTTGCCCCCTGTCTTGTACTGACGGAGGGTCACAAAGCGTTGCGCGATGCCGCGTTCGTTTTCCGAGTCGATCCCTGCCGAAGATCAGAAGCTGTTCTAGGATGGGCTTTTGCCGAGGACGGGCCTGTGCAGGACGACCAACCCTACACCACCGTAGGTCTGTAACACTTGTCGGTCTTGATCTTTGTTGATACGAACAGAGATGATAGCGAAGGAGGCCCAAAGGGCGCAAGCATGAAGACCTACTTAGCACCAGAACTGGTGTCAAGCATATACTACCCCGAGACGACACAAAAGGGCCTCTGCCTTGTTATGATCCTGGTCGCGACGGCCACAGGTACACTGGCAGGATCGAGGCAGATCCCCTCTGTGTCGTGGCATGCGGACGCACCGGCAACGGGGAGCCTCCTGCCTCCTGCCTCATGCCTTGCGTGAGGCCCCAAGTGCGATGCACCAGGTGCCCGTGATGCGCGAGACTTCTGGTGGCATCGTGGGCCATGGCGCCCTGACGCCACAGGGGGGGCATGTTGCTGACAAGCTGGGAGTGCGGCAAAAACAACCCCCACCACCAACTGGGCTTCGTGTTCTGGTGGTGCTCGCAGCTTTTCGCCATATCTGGCGAGCACGGCCGATGTGATCCATAAACGCACGGATGCCGTTCTCGGAGACGTCTTGTGCTGTATGCGGCTCTGGGGCCAGCAGGTCGAAGGGCATGTTCGTACTGAGAGTACAGCTTGACACATTGGATGTAGCAGTGTAGACTGTAGCAATGCCATGCTGCATGCCCCCATGCACCACCACCACCACCACCACCACTACCACTATTGTACACGCACTGGTCTCGGTCGTCTGATGCGTTCCATCTCGTATGTATCTGGTGTCGTCCACTCTGCCCACGCCACTGCTGTGGCAGAACGCTTGATGCGCCACCCGTCCACTCCCACGCAGCGTCTTGGCCACTGCAGACGGCCCGGGGATCGGCGGGGATCAGTGCTCTCAGGTCGCCAGTCACTGTGGACACTTCCGGCGGTCATGGCACAGGGAATGGGAGGGTACCGAAGGCGCCGGAGATGCAAGTCGCAAACACGGCAGCAACAGGGGGCACGAGTGGCTCGGTCCATCCCCAGCCTAAGTCACGACCAGCGAGTGTCGGAAGGTGGGCCATGGTCCATGCCCTCTTGTCTCGACCGGTGACACTGTCGCTGCTTTCATTCTCTTATATTCCGCCCGCACGAGCACAAGTTCTGCTGGTGGGGCGCGCACAGACGCCCCCATTCTGTGCTGCCAAATGCATGCTCTATTCTTCTTTTCCAATTGTGACATTTAGCGAGCAGGCAGCCCGAGCGCGGCGTCCTGGCGCATGGCGTGTGGCGTCCTGGCACCGGAGGATAACACGACACGGTGGTGGTTGAATGCAGCACCCCGCAGCCACAGTAGAGCCACAGGATCGCAGCGCGCCACCAGGGACCTGCCCCCGGGCCCTGCCCCCAGCCTGTGTTTGCGCCCCGGGCGTGGTTCCAGTCTCCGATCTCCAGATCAACTCGCGCAACTCGCATTGAAACCCGCGTGGGCACCGATCCTGGATCTGGGTGCCGGGCCAGAGGAGCGGGCGGCATGAGCATCAGTGTGGCACAGACGTGGCGGCGGCTTGGCTTGGCTTGCTTTGATCGTGACTCGAGGGCAGACGAGGCGTCGGGCCGTTGCCGTTGGGCGAGCAAATGCGACGTCTCGAGTACGAGATGATAGTGCCTGCAGCCTGGCGCTGCAGCCGCCAATGCGAATACAGACGGAATCGTGCACCGGGCGGCAATAAACCAGCACAGGATCTCGCTTCCCTCCACGATGCCCATGTCACGGCGGCGCAAACCTTGAGTGGTGGGATGCAAACTGCATATCCTACAGACAGTACAACGAATGGTCTAGTGTGGTCTACTATGAAAGAGGGGTGCAATATATACGATGTTACTTATACTTGGGGGCCCAGCCGGTGGGCGTGTTGATGCGTGCGATGGTGGATGTCATGTGTGCGGTGTGCGTGTGCGACGTCGGTGTGATGCGGATGCGCTCGCACTCGTGTGGTGGGCAGAGTGTATCTGTCTACTTGGGGAGGCAGCGGCCACAGAAGCGGCAGTAGGGGAGGTTGATGTGGAGCATCGACTTGCACGAGACTGGGCAAGTCAGCTGCTGAGAACAAGGTGGACACGGCACACATCACACTCACGTCCACGGTTCTCGGTCGTGAGGCCGCCAGTGCAGATCTGCAGCGGAGGAGGACGCATAGCGGTGAACATGCGTGTGATGGGGGAGGGGGCAGAGGGGAGACGCTGGGTGGGGGCCATGGTGGGCTCGTGCTGTACTGGGGGCTGCAGTTTGGGAGGGAAAAAAGGTATGGTAGTGACCCGCAGGCGTGTTGTGGAAGAAGGAAAAGCGAACAGAGAAACGGCGCCGGTTATATATACACGAAAAAGGCGGCGACGACAGACAGCGTGTGCGCACACAGAGTACCACTTGGAGCAGTGAGTCGGGGGTATCGGAGGGAATGGGCTCCAGGACAGCAGAGTGGCAGGGTCCAGCGCCAGTGGACGAGGTTGGGTCAGTGGAAGGTTGGGTCAGTGGCGTCAGAAGGACAGGCAGGGCCAGGGACAGCCTTACCGAACGACATGGCGTCGTGGGGAGGGCAGGAATGTTGAGTCAGATGCTCCCATGGTCGGTGACCTTGTCTGGTTCTGCGCGCCACTCTGAGAAGCCACCACTCTGAGAAGCCGACAACATTGAGTCGCCGAGCACAATGAGCCGCACGGGGTGCCCCAAGGACGGACGGGCAGGAACGAGCATGTGCCGCATTCGGACAGGTTGATGATCGTGGGGGCGGGCGTGTGCAGATGGAGTGGGAGTCGATCCCTTCGGACTCGAGGGGCGCCGGGCGCACCTGACGCTCCGAGACAGGAGACCCCCTTCGGTTCTCGCACGCAGCCGTGCGCCGCCGCCGGGGTCTTTGCTGAAAACAGACGTGTCCTCGAGCTCGCGCCTGCGCCACACTCAACAGACGCTCGTGCGCCCGCGGCCCCCAGACCCACAGGCATGTCGGTGGCGCCGGGGACGAGCGTCACGCCGTTTGCGGTCATTGTTAGTACGGCTGTCACTGCGGGTACCCGCGCTGATGCACGAGACTGTGCGACCAGTTTTGGGCATGGGCGTGCGAGCGTGCGTGCGCCAGTCTCAGACCTGCTATTGTCCAGCCGTCTCGGCATCTTGCAGCCGTTGCTGCCCACTACACTGCAGGTGTGGGAGCTCGCGCACAGAAGGGTGCCTGTGGCTCAAGAGCCGGCATGCATGGGGGGCTGTGGGGTGCAATGGCAAGCAATGTTTAGCCCATTGTGGCCCTGAGAACCCATTCTGGAATGAGCAAAGGTCTTCCGAGAATCTGCGAGTGCGAACCTGTCCTGGGCAGGTCCCCGCCGTCGTCGCACAACACGCCGCTCATAACACGGCTCTCGCGCCACGCATGTCATGAGAGCCGCCCCTCCCCCGGACTAAACATGGATGCAACACCGCAATGAATAGCTCCACTCTGCCCGGCTACGGCCAGTCGCGCCCCACCCACCTCGCCACCGTTTCACAACGGTCACTGGCCAGTAACGGCCCAACGCCACGGATGGATCAGTCGACATGCCCCCGATCGAGCGCCAGAGCCAATGTGCGTGTCAGCACCAGGCATGCCCACCAAGGACTGAGCGCACTGATAAGCCATGCATGGTCTGTGTTTGTCTAGTTGTCTGCTGCTGCTTCCGTGGGCCCATACCGCCCCATCCGCCCTCCAAAGTACCACATGCCGACGCGGGTGGTGTCGTCCGCCAACGACACCTCGCGGCGGAGCTCGACGTTGCCCGGTAGGAGGCCTGCGAACTTGGCGTTCCACCACAGCGCGCCGACGTCGACCGTCGGCGGCGCGCCATAGTCGTGCTCGCCGGGCCCGAGCGGGGCTGGTCGTTCCCGGCGGGCACGTCCCAGCCCCTGGCTGTGTGTCATGCTAACGTCCGTGATCGCTGACGCTGGTGCTGATACGGTATCGTCCTCCGCCTCGCCCCCACCGCTCTCGCCCGCGCCCTGGTCGGCGTCACTCGGGTGGCCGCCGGGGAGATGGATCAGCAGCAGCGGTATCGCGCTCTTGCTCGCGTGGCGCATCGCCGCCTCGCTGAACCCCGACTGCGAGAAGAGGATGCCGAGCAGCGGCGGGAGCCGCGACAGCGCGCGCGTCCGGGACTGCTGCGAGCTCGCCTCGAGGCTGGCCGTGTACAGGACGTCTGGCGAGTCAGCAACCGTGCGCATGTGCGCGCGCGGAACATGAAAATTGCCGCAGTCAGCACGTACCAAGCCCTCCCAGCGTTCCCTCCAGCTCGCGCACATACTTTGGCCCGAGCGTCTTGCGCTCGGCCTTGCACTGCGCGACGACGCGCAGCTGGCGCACCTTGGCCGGGTCTGGCACGCCGGTGCGCTTGGTGCCTGGCGGGCGGACGAACACGGGCGACGGCGGCGCGCGCAGCGGCGGTGCTGCCGACTCTTCCCCTGCTGCAGCACTGTCGATGCGCGCCGACGTGCTCCCGATCTTGACCTTGTACGGCCGGCCCCGCGGCAGCCACCAGTACCCGCGCAGGTCGATGCCGCCGTCGCCGCGGCCGCCGACGCGGCGCACCGCCATGCGCAGGTCCGTGTTCAGAAAGTGCGCTGCATGGTGCTCGAAAGCGGTACCGATCGCGGTGGTCGAGTACGCCACCGCGCGCGTCACGGGCGACATGAGCGTAGGGTGTTGTGGTTGTTGTGGTTGTTGTAATGGCGAGATGCGGCGGCTCGGGTGGAGGAGGTTTTGAGTACTTGAAGGGTGAAACACGCTTTTCAAGTGGAGGCCGTGGAGGCCCAGACGACACGTGGCTCTATCCGCCCCCCAAGAGCCACCGACGTTCACAGAGTTGTTGGACCTACAACGGACCGGCTGGTCATGCATACTGCGCACAAAGGTGCTAATGTACCATTGTACAGCCTGTGCTACTCGAGGCTGGCCGTCAAAAGCTGCACGATTGTCTCAATTGCTTGCAAAGCACAAGTTTCAAGCCTTACAGCCCCTACGGAAGAGCACGAGCCCGTCACGCATGGGCGCAGGCGCAGCCACCACTCTACGTCTGGCGGAAGGGGTACGCGTCGGACGCGTCCGACGACGTGCGCGAGCGGGCTGGGACGTAGCTGTAGTCGGGCACCGACAGGGCGCCGTACGCGCCGGCCGTCGCGCGGGCCGTCGCGCCCACGGATGTGGTCGCGGGCCACGCGGCGGACGCGCCGACGGGGTACGCGTAGTGTGCGTGGCCGTTCGCGTGGCCGTTCGAGCCGCTGGCACCGGAAGCGCCGACGGCTGCCGTTGCAGGGTACGCGGCGTACTGGAACTGGGACACGGGGTGCGAGCTGTGCGCGTGCGCGTGCGCGTGCGAGTACGTGGGCTGGGCGGCCGGGGTCTGCGTGCTGCCGTACGGGCGGGTCTGCACGGCGGACCCCGCCGCGGTCGCGGTGACCGCCGTCGCGGCGGCAGCAGGGTAGTCGGCGGCGGCAGCGGCAGCCGCGGAGGGCTTGCCGTACGGCGAGTCTAATGGGACCATGGTGCGGTGGCACCAGACGCAGATGACCGTGTGGTTGTAGCTCCACGCCTTGCAGTTGCCTCCGGGTATCAGCGCCTGTCGCTCGGGGAGACTCACCGCTCGGGTCGGCCGTGTGCACGATCGGGTGGCCGGTGCACCGGCCCGCGGGGTTGTAGTACTGGAGATTGGGCTGCACCGAGTTGAATGAGCCCATCGTGCTCGAGTATGCTGGAACTGGGGAGAAAAGGGGCCAGGAGGGGGGATTCTTGTACTATACGGTGCACGGCTGCGCAGCGGCGCGACATGGTGCAGGCAGGGTTAGTATTGGGGTGGCAGCGAGCCGCGCGGGTCAGTTGGAGAGCTCGCCCTCTTGCCTCGAGGCTACGCCACCGCCAGCGGCCTCGACGCCAGGCGTGTTTCCAGGGGAGGTCTCCGTACCGAGGGAGGGTGTGCAAGACGTGTGGTGGCGGCGGCGCACCTGCCAGTGTGCAGCGTGCGCGGTGCGAGCGGAATCAGCACCAGTCTGCAGCGCGGCGCAATGTAGTGTTGCATCAGCGAATCCGCCGGGCCATGCGCGCAGCGCGCGCGCGGCTGTGGGCCCGCGGCGGCTACATGATAAAGTTGCTCTCGTTGAACTGCAGGTCGTTGAGGAGCGACTCGAACAAGAAGCCGCCGTCCTGCCCGCTCTCGTCGAGGCCTGCAGCCAGGGGCGCGCTGTCGCTGTTCATGTGGATGCTCGGGTTGAGGCGCGCGAGCGCCACGAGATCGGGCTGGGGTCAGTTTTGGACGCAGGCACACAACTCACTGGCAGCCAGCCCTCCCAGGCGTCGCTGTCGAGGTCGCCAATGTTGCGCTTGAGCTCGGGCTGCTGCGTGCTCTCGGCGCGCATGAGCTGGACGTTCATGAGCGACTGGAGCGTGTCGGCCGTCTCGCCGAGGTCGGTGCGGCGCCGGCGCGAGAGCGAGCGCAGCTGCGCGATGCCGCTGTCCGCGTATGCCTTCATGTCCGAGAGCTCCTGCGGAAGCGCATAGTTGAGGTAGATGATCGTCACGACGGTGGCGGCAAAGATGCAGTACGTGTGCGCCCAGTAGTGGGCGTTCGTATAGTGCGAGCCCTCGGGCCGGTCCTTCATGTCGAGCAGGCGCCGCGCGCTGTTGAGGCACACCTGCTTGGACAGCAGGTAGCGCGGGTTGACGCACGCTTCGGAAAAGTAGTAGCGGTGCAGACGCATCAGGCGGAGGTCGGCGCCCTCGCTGAGGGCAAGCCCCTCGCGCTTCAGACGGTACAGCTGCGTCGCGTCGGCCGTGTCCGCCTTGTCGACCGAGCGGAAGAAGACTGGGCTAGACGAGATTGCGTTCTGCAGCTCCTCGTTGGCCTCGATGACAAACGCGTACCGCATGCGGCCCGCCTTGCGCGCCTTTTGCACGACTTTTTGGAATGGATAAAAGAGCTTGAGGCGCTGGAGAAAGTAGGACATGTCAGTGTACTGGTCTGTTGGGAGGGAGACGACGGGCTGGTCGGCCTTGATGTCGACGTCGTTGACGTTGGCCGGCTCGGTTGTTTGGTGGATCTCGGGCGAGATGAGGTACAGGAAGCCGTACTCCATCGAAAAGAGCCAGTCGAGCTCGAGGAGACAGTACCACACACGGCGCGCGACTTCGCGGTCAATGGTGCTGCGCCAGCGAGTCGGGACGCGCTTGAGCTGTCCCGAGATGATCTGCGCCTCGTCCGGGACGTTGGACAGGCCGAGGGCCATGGCCACTTTTGTTGCAGAACCTAGGAGCGTCCAGTGCTGGTTTGCGCGCCGGACGCTCGAGAGGAAGATGCCGGCAATGATGATAGTCTGGCACGAGCGAATGTCGTGCACCTGCATCCAGTCGGATGCCTCGAGCGCCTGGTACGACACGTCCCAGCACGTCGCCGCGAGGTCCTCGGCCTGCTCTTCGGTCATGTTCAGATCCCGGTAGCCCTCCTCGTCGAGAAAGTGGATGCCGACAGCCAGGCACGTCGCGTACAGTGCCAGCGTGCTCAGCTCCTCGCGGTAAAAGTCGGTAGACTTTGAGCGCAGGCGGCCAGACAGCTGCGCGTACATCGCCTCGAACGTCGGGCGGTGCAAGCAGCGCCAGCGAAAGTCGACGTGCTCGAGAAAGTGTGTAATGACATACTTGCCGACAATGATACTCGGCAGACGCGACACGGACGGGAACGCCTTGAGGCCGCTGGTCGCCTTGATGGACCGCTTGTGCTGGATGAACGAAGAAAAGGTCATTGGCGAGCCTGGCGTCGGCTCGTCGTTCTCCTGCTTTGCGGCGCCTGGGCCCTCTGGGAGGCCTGGGATGCCCTCCTGGATCTCGCGGCCGAGAGCCATGCCCTCGAGCGCAAGCGCAGCGTCGTGTTCGTGCACGCTCGGCGCCTTGCTTGCTGGCTCGTTGCTCTCGACGCGCACGCTCGGCCCGCCGCTGTCAAACGCGATCCACGGCTCGTTGTCGGGCAAGAACGGCAGGTTGAGTGCGCTGGGTGTGGTCGAGTTGGCAGAATAGATGGTGCTCGAGCCGGTGTTTGCCAGGATCGGTGTCATTGCGAGCGGCGGCGGTCGGGCGAGCCCGGTGAGCGCCGGCATGGGGGCCGATGGTGTGCTGTTAGCGCCAAACACCATCCCAGCCGCTCCGCTGTCCGGGTCTGTCCGCGCCAAGTCCATGCCGTCGTCGCTGCTGGCGACATCCTTGCCCTTTGACGTGTACGTATCTGAGCGCTCCCGCTTTGCACTCGGCTCGTCCCTGTTGGGCTTGTACACGGGCAGCGGGTCCTTCCAGTCGCGGAGCAGGTCCTGGTACCCATCGACGTTGTCGACGCGGGTGAGCAGGCGGGAGAGGACGGCCTCGAGCTGCGCAACGCGGTTGGCGAGTATCGAAGTGTCTAGGACATGGGTGTAGCCGCTGCTGTCAGCGAAGAGCACGGGGGCTGGCTGCTCACGTTGGCCGGTCATTTGGCTCCTTGATGTACTGCTCGCAGAGCTTTGCCTCGCCGCGGTCCTTGCATGGGGTACACGGCCAGAGACGATCGCACTGGGTGTCAGCGGAGCCCCGATTGGTAATGGGGCCCAGGGACTAACCTTTGTCTTGCGTCGCCGACAGGCTGGAGGTCAGTGCGGAGCATGGGGGGGGGGGGGGGGGGGATCCAGAGGCCAGCAGATAGACGGCATGCACTGCCGCGTACCAGCAGCAGCAGTGCCTGCAGCGCTGGCTGCTGTTGGCTGCAGGAACATCTCTCCCAGCCATGAAGGTGGGCGAGTTACTCACCGCTGCAGTTCTGGATCGACTTTGCCTTGCGGAGGGCGTTTCCTGGGCCGAGGCTAAAGCTGAACGGGGCAATGGGCTGGAGTGGAGAGGGTGAAGGAGGTCAAGGTTGAGGGCGAGGTGAGAAGAGGCGGGTTCGGCGTCAGCGAGGGCGAGGGAGGGTGCGGGGCCGTGTGGGGGGGAGTAGGAGTAGGAGATGGTTACTCACTGTGAATACTGGTGGAGTGTCTGGCGCGTGGCCGGGCATTGCGAGGTGAGGGGTGGGAGGTGGTGAGCAGCAGTGATGAGATGGTGATGGAGATGGAGGATGGAGGATGGATGTGGAGGGCGGTGGTCGAGTGGGGGGAATGAGAAAAAAGGTGGATGGATGGATGGAATGGAGGAAAGCGGCGACCAAAGACACCAAACAAAGACGAGTTGCCGAGACCCGGGAGCTGTGGGGTGGGGTTCTTTTTGAGCCGTCGTCTGCCGATCTGTGGCTCTGCCTCGAGCTTGTTCTCTCTCTCGATTGTCAATGCATCCTCGTCTCCCAGCAGCAGCTGCAGCAGCAGCAACAACGTATGCATGTCACCACCCCGGCTGACACCCGGTTAATCGAATTCCAAGGCCGATACTGCGGCTAGAGCCGGGAGCAGACGTAAGCCCGACCCCGCCAGGCTCCTTCTTCAAGCCTCGGTCTGCACTCGTCGTCTGTCCCGTCTCTCTTTGGTGGGTGGGGAACAGACCTCTCTCTCTCTCTCTCTCGTGATCTCTCGGGGCTATATTACTTATCAGAATGAGTGAGAGAGAGAGAGAGTTAGTGCCCCAGCATGTCACCGCATCAGTCGCAAAGTCGCCACGGCACTCTCGGCCCCGGCCACCTCCACACCAGCGGGCACCACATTTCCGCGGCCCGACTCACCCACTGTGGGACTGGGGGTTGTCATCTCGCCGTCAATTCGCCGCTTGTGAGGCCAAGCATTCGGGAGGACCCCGATCTCGCTTCGGGTGACAGCCTGGCGGTGACATTTCACTCAGCAACGCTGACTCAACACAACCTCTTGGGGTATACGCGGATACCCTGCCCAGCCTCGTCTCCCTCGCCAAAGGCCGTGGGGTCGCCAGGTATGGAGACGAGCGCCGGGGCTCCATCGCCGCGATCGAACCAGCAATCGGGTTCCACCCACTCGTCGTATCGTTTCTCGCAACGCCGCTCTTCCACGCTCACCTCTGGTGGCCGTTCTCGAGATCCCCGCAACACGCACCGACACGCACCGACAACTGTCGGTGACTCTTCATCCCCGGCCCCTCGGCCCGATCTCCGGCAGTCAGGTGCCCTTGGACGTACGTGGCCAGTCTCTTATCACGTGCGGTGTACGGAGATTAGACGTCATCACCAACCGATATCCCCCTCATGCTCGTGCCGCGTGATGGAACCACTAACAGTATTGGGTTTCGCGCTCCACTGACCCACTGACCTGCTCCCGATGCAGCCATCTGCGACTTGAAGAGCATGCCGGGATACTCACTCGCCCCCTCCTCTCTGTAAACCTATCTACCATGTCCGGGCACAGCTGTGGAATAGACGACAAGCGTGATGTGGAGGCAGTGAGTGGGGCGACGAGCACGCGGTGACTGAGATGATAGCAGACCGCTGTAGAAGCTCACTCGCCTGATGTCCACGAGCTCCGCGGAGGGGACGAGCCACGGACCATCCACGAGCAGGAGCTCAAGAGACGCAACCCCATCTTCCGCTTCTTCCACAAGGCCTTTGACGCCGGTGTCGAGGCGCGCGGAATCGAGCGCGTGCCCGACGAGGAGCGCTCCAGCCAGCACTCGGCCTCTCTAGTGCTCTTCTGGTGCTCGGTCAACCTCGTCATTACCACCGTCCCGATTGGCGCAAGTTGGCAACGCCCAGCAGTGTGCTGACGGCAGATGCTCGCGCGACCCTTCTTCAACCTGTCCTTTACCACCGCCGTCGCTGTCATTGTCTGCTTTACGGCGCTGGGCGCGTGCGGTACCGCGTTCATCGCGACGCTCGGCCCACTCACCGGCCTCCGCACAATGGTCATATGCCGCTACTCGATGGGCATGGTCGGCGCGTCCGTCTTTGCGCTCCTCAACATCCTCACGTTCTTGGGGTGCGTTGACTGCAGTTTTACTCGCTAACGTGCCCCAGGTTCTCCGTCACGGGCGTCATCCTCGGGGGCCAGACACTTGCAAACGTCACGGACGGCAGGATGCCGCTCGAAGCCGCCGTCGTCGTCGTCGGTGTCCTCGTGCTCGTCATCAGCTTCTTCGGCTACGACATTATCCACCACTGGGAGCGCTTCGCGTGGATTGTAATGCTCGTCTTTTATCTGTGAGCCTCCGGGTGCGGGCAGGCGCTGACGGTAGATGCATGTACCCGCTCGGCGGGCAGGCGGGCTACGACATACACGGCGCGGGGCCTGCCGCCGCCGCCGCCAGCAGCGGCGCCGCGGCGAGCGCGGACCTGGACAGCGCGGGAAACATCCTCTCGTACGCGGGCATCGTGCTCGCGAGCGTGTGCGCGTGGGGCGCCGTCGCCGCCGACTTCAACGTGCGCCGCCCCGCGGCCACGCCCGCGCGCACCGTGTTCCTGTCCACGTGGCTCGGTCTCGTTTGTCCGTTATTGCTCGTCGAGATCCTCGGCGCCGCGCTACTCACCGTCCCCGAGTACGCGGCCGCGTTTGCCGCCGGCGACGCGAGCAGCGTGCTCGCCACCGTGTTCGCACCGTGGGGCGCCGGCGGGCGCGCCATCCAGGCCGTGTGCGCGTTTTCGGTAGCGTCAAACTGCACCGCCAACGTGTACGCGACGTCGCTCGCGATCCAGGCGCTCGCGCCCCCGCTCCAGCGCGTCCCGCGCGCCGTGTGGGTGCTCGTCTCGTTTGCCGTCACCAGTACGTGCTGCACCACATGTTGTCCAATGTTCCTGACAGCACTCAGCCGTCGTCGCGGTCGTGGGCCGGCAGCACTTTTCCGTCATCCTTTCCAACTTTGTCGGCATCCTCGGCTACTGGATCGCCTTCTTCCTCGCCGTCGTCGCGTGCGAGCACTTTGTCTTCCGGAGCTGGCTAATTCCCGGGGGCTACGACCTAGACGCGTACGCGGACATGCGGCGCCTGCCGCCCGGCATCGCGGGCATGCTCGCGTGCTGCTGCGCGGCGGCCATGGCGGCGCTGTCCATGTCGCAGACGTGGTACGTTGGCCCGATCGCGCGGTCGGTCGGCGGCGACATTGGCTTCGAGGTCTCGTGAGTTGAAGCAGGAACGGGGAGGAGCGTGGCGGAGCTGACGCGGCTACGACAGGTTTGCGACCGCCGCCGTCGTGTACCCCGTCCTGCGGTACGTCGAGTACAGGACCTTTGGCCGCTAGAGCATGCGCGTGGGAAGCATGCGCTGGACGGGCATGGAAGCAGCGGCGCTCAGCGGGGCGAACGGTCAGGCTGTGATCGAATGAACTCTGATGGAATCTGATTCACCGAGGCAGCACAGAAACAGGACAATGGGTCCGACTGACAAAGGCGGAAAAGATGCACCTCGGAAAGGCAGCCCACGAGGCTACTGCAGTCACGGTGCCGCGCCGGTCGCGCGGCGACACGCCCCACCCTGCTCCCACAGTCACGCACGCGCGGGCCTCGCGGCGGCGTCAGTGGTCGTGCAATCGAATCCCGACGGCGCCAGCCCGCCCTCTCGCCCCGCTGGAACGGGTGCGAGTGGCTTCAGCAGTCTCCTCGCTCGAGATCTGGAGGTCCTTGGCGTCTTGTCGCGAGGCAGATCTCGTGGCGCCATCGCAGCAGCACAGGAGGGTGCCTGCACCACTGTCAGTAGTCACGGCGAACCACCGGCGGAGAGCGGGCGAGCGTCACCCTCCGCCGCAAGCGTAAGCGCGCGAGCTCGTCAGACGCGGATGCCGCGTGCTTGGACCTCCAGCGGGCGTTGCTGCGACTCGTGGCCGGCTTCTGGGGACAGCGCCCACACCAGCAGCGAGTAAGTCCCCGCCGCTGCTGCTCGAACACCCGAACAGACACTGATGTGGCGCGAGGACATATACAGGGGGCTCGCGTCCAGCACCAGCGGTGCGCGGCGGCAGACGGTGGTGCTCCTCCTTTCAGTTACAATAGCTGGTTGCACCTCCAGATCCCAGATTCCCTCACCCCCGGCGGCGCGACAGTGTGCGGTGGCGCTGAGCACCTCCGGCCAGCGTACCGTGTATCGCGGACGAAGCGAGGCGCGCCGGCAGCTTTGTGGTGCGCGTACGTACCGCATGCAATGCACCGCCGAGCCCAATGACGAGGGTATAAAGACGCCCACCTGTCGTCCGTTTCCCCCCAACTCGCAACCAGAGTCCTTACCTCCTCCCTCCCCCCTCTACCGCACAACCACACAGAAGCACTCGACACCATGGCTGACCAGCACTTCACTGTGAGTCGCGCCCTCGCCCCGTGCTGACAGCAGACCACTCCCGAGGCCACCGGCTGCAGCTGCCCCCACGACCACACCGCCGCGCCCGAGCACGAGGCCGCCGCGGACGCCGCCGTCGCGGAGCCCGCCCAGGACGCCGCCGAGGCTGACGACGAGGCTGCGCCCGAGGCTGCCGAGGACAACGCCGACAAGGGTAGGTGATTCCCCGCGCACGTAGGCTGACAGGCAGATGAGGCCGAGTAGTCCGCCGCGACGCTTGCTGTGAGGGCCACGAGGAGTAGCCTCTCGTCCCAGCACCACTGCGATCGGCAGCCCTCGCGCAGCTGTCAGCCATCCCAGTCCGTCCGCCACCAGTGTCCATAGTGCGAATGCATACGGCGGATAGTCGCAATTGGTGTCAGGTGCATATACTGTACAATCTATGTGGGTCGCTAGAAGGCGGGCATGTTCTCCACCGTAAAGATGCCCCGGACGACCTGGAGAAACGCGCGGAGGGAGAGGGTGACCTCGGCGGGGCTGCCAGCCACGCCATAGCCGTCGTTTCCGATCTGCTGCGGGGGGTTGATGCCCCAGGGGTTGATGAGGCGGATGCGAGCGTCCTCGAGCTTGAAGAACGGGATACCCGACGAGCGGGACGTGTCGAACGCGTACGCGTGTAGGCCGACGAGGGTCACGACCTTTGCGCGGCCGTTGGCGTCGAGCTGGTCAAAGTCGACGACCGAAAACGTGCTATTGTTGTTGGGCTGGTCGTTGGCGACCATCCCGGCCGTGTTTCCGGGGACGTAGCTTGTGCCTCCCTCGGGCGTGAGCCAGATGGCCCCCTCGGGTGTCTTGGTGCCGAGGCCCTCGAGCTCGATCGTGCCGGTGTCGACCACGCACGGCGCGTTGCCACGCATGCACTGGATCGTGGCGGCGACAATGGCAGGGTCAAACCCCGGTTTGGTGCGCCACACAGTCTTGGGCTGGCCGCCCGTCATGGCCGCGAGCGCGTACCCGGCGTTGATGCCCGTGAGGCCAGAGTACCCGAGCTTCTTCTCGCTCTTCCAGTCGGGGTTGTTGTCGAGGAACTTTGACATTGCCTTTTCGAACAGCGGCATGAAAAAGATGTCGGTCGGCGGGTACGAGCCGTCTGGGGCGCGCTTGGCTGCGTCCTTGACAGGCTGGAAACCGAGGTACTTCCAGCAGTTGGGGTTTATGTTCTGCAGCACGGGCAGCTGGTCGTCGATGATGGTGATCTGCGTCTTGCCGTCCTTCCGGAACGCGGCCGCAATGCTGCGGTCGCCCGCGTTTGGCCGGTCATACATCTTGACAAACAGGCGCTTGAGGTACCGCGTCCATCCGCCCGTCGTCATGGCCATCACGCTGCTGCCCAGTCCGCAGTCGCCGATGGTGCCCTGCTTGATGTCGCCCGACACGAGGTCGACGTAGTCTTCCAGTGCCCACAGCTCGCCGACCGGTGCTGTCGAGCTGGACCCCAGCACGGGCGCGTACGCGTACTCGCACCGGTCCGCAGGCTCCATCTTTGGGACCGGGAGGTCCGGCTGGGCCGTGGGATCGTGCATGCGCGCCTCGTAGTCGATACCGTTCTCTGTAAACGAAAAGCCCTGTGCTTTTCCGTTGCCGGCCGTCGGCGCGTCCGCATTCGTGCCTGCAACGGGGCCGACCTGCGGGTCGCCACCCGCGACGCCAAACATGGCCGTCGCGGGCAGCTCGCCCGTGACGAGCCCCGGAAGCACGTCCGTCTCGTTGCTCGACACCGCCGGGTCGTCTGCGTCAGGCGGAGGGGCCCCAGCGGCCGCAAACGTGCTGTATGATGAGCCGTTGAGGAGGCGCTGGATGGCTTCGGGCTTGTTGACTCTGGACTTTGCGATTCCCTGCGTGATGCCGCGGTCGCCGCTGTCGTACTGCCACGACTTGTAGTGTCCCGATCCTGGGCCACAGCAGCGCGGCTCGTTTGGCGGTGTCGGGGCCGCCACGGAGAGCGTGGCGAGGAGGAGGGTAAATGATGTGGTTATCAGCATGTTGGCTGCGGATAGAGGGGAGAGATGGCCAGGACTGGGGCTTTAAGGACTGGGCTCCAGTCGTGCTGGGTGCAGTGGCCATCCAACCCCCGGGCGAGGGCAAGGCGGTGGAGCCAACGGGTGCTTGGCGTTCATTTCAGGACTGGAGAAGAATGTTCTGACTCCACTGCATCGCTTGGCACCCGCGGTGGCTTGAGCCGATGCATGGTCTGGGCCCGTCGTCCACGGTGCGCGGTGGGCTTCAGTGGCTTGTTGGGTGGGTGGTCTTGGCGCATGATCGAGATCCCTTCTGTCGCATTATTCTTAGGGCATTCCAGACGGGATCAGCATGGTCAGGTGGCCTTTCCAGAAGGCGAGTACGTGTTCCACTGTGCCCAGGCTGTCTGTTTTGGCGATGCACAGCTAGAGTTTAGACCTTTGAGCCGCGGTCAGTTCCTCTCCATGCGCAGCTGACCGCGGCTCAAAGACGAGTGCAGTGGCAGCCAAGTGGCACAAGTGGAGGTCAGCCTTCTGTGCAGTGCAGTGCAGTGCAGGTGTGAGCAATTTACATGACTCGATATTACACAACGAGTATCTGCCTACTGCGCCTTCTTCTCCGCCGTGGCATTGACGCTCTTCACCCTCGGTCCGACATCTCCAACGTCCGTCTGCCTGTAGATGACGCGCATACGCTCGTACATGACTGGCGTCAGCATTTATTTTTATTTTATTTTATTTTCATTTTCATTTTCCGGGGGATCCAGTACTCACCACACTCCCTGAACTCGTCGAGGGCGCCGTAGCCGACCACCATGTTGCAGAGCAGCCACTTGAGGGCGGGGCCAACGGGCGTAGAGTACTTGTAGCACAAGGCGGTCATGAACATTGGCTCGACGACAAGGTGCTGCTGGTCAGTCGTGTGTCTCTGCATTGCTGCTGCGTGGAGCTCACCATGAGAGCGGCAAAGTAGCCCGCGTACTTGATAAACTGTGAGCCGAGCTGGCGCCCCACAAACTCGCGGACGACCTCGACGAGATGGATGCCGTCGCCGAACGTGACAACGAGGAGGGCAGCGAGGGCGATGACGGCGGGTGCAGTGAATGGCAACGCGGCGGGCATGCTAAAGTAGTCTATCGTCGGGCGGGCGGGCTGGAAAGAGTCAGTTATAGGGTATCAAGGGCTTATCCAGATAAGATTGCCCAATGAGACAACAGCTGACAGTCGGCAGTCGGCGTGGAGGACTCTCGGACACCACTCACCACCTTGTACTTTTCATACGCAATGTCGCGCCAGTGCTTGAGACGCGGCTTGGCGGCCCAGGCATTGGCGAGCGGGGGCAGAAACTTGAGCTTGAGCTCCTTGCGCTCGCCGGTGGGTGGGGGGTGGTACGCAAACTCGACCTCGTCGTCCTCGATGTGCACAATGTGGAGATCACCGAGCTGGCCCTTGACGTCTGAGCGCGACTTTACGATGGCTGCTGTTAGCTGTGCCAGCCAGCCTGGTACGCACCAGTGAGCACATCCTGGCGGGTGTTGAAGAACATCATCGCCTCATGGCTGGGAGGTCAGTGCTTTGCGAGGGTGTGGGTGGGTGCGACGCACATCTCGTTGTCGCCTTTAACGTTCATGGTGGATGCGGGTATGAGCTGTGGAGAGTGTCGGTAATGCTAGTTGTCGTGCTGGATGCCGCGAGTAGTGAGCAGAGCAGGAGTCATGGTGTGCTCGATGGAGACACCAGCCAGTCCAGCCAGCCCAGCCAGGAGCCGCAGCCTCGCTTGCAGTCGCGATGAGCTCATGCTGCCTGCATGGTCGGATCTAAAGTGGAGGGACCAAATATCGTCCACTTTACACGTCATTATCTACCTACCACGTGTTGTACGCTTTACATAATCACATCTTATCACCACCACCCGGAACACTCGTCGCTGCCGATATCCGCGAGCTCGACGTTGCTCCACCTCTCCTCACCACCTGCACCGCACCCCGCGCCCGCACCCGCTCATTCATCCGCACCCAAACCTGCGCTCTCCGCGTTTCGGCAATATGACTCCTTGAACAGAACCCCCAGCTCGCTTCCGACCGCGCCACCGCTCCCCCAGGCCTTCCATCACGAAACGGCCCAGGAAGTTCCCATGGCTTGACCACGCTGACTGACCCTAGCTCACAAACCACCCGAGTGATGCCGCCGCTCCTTCCAAAGAACACCTCACTAATAGTTTACTGATCATTCTGCCGCCCGCAGAACGCCGCCGCCACGGGAATCCTCTGGCTGCGCTGATCCCAGCGTCATGTTCCGAGGCACATGTCACCTCTTGCCGCTTCCGTCCGGCCGAACGCCATCGTCATGGCTTTTTACAATGCACCTGGCCTTTGGAACCGCCAACGTTCCAATGTCGCACGGTGGAGGTTAAAACTTTACACGTCCACGGAGCCTGATATCAGGAATCGCCTCTTAAGGACCATACTCACGTCGCTACTGGGACTCGCGGCGTCGGTCTCAACGTCACTTCCGATGCCGCACTGCACATCGACGTTTGCGCTTGCGGGTGTCCGATAACTGTTGTTGCCATATCAAGAAGGAGATCATCTCCAGCGTTCATCACCAGCGTCGTCGGCGATGGCGGACGGCGCGTGTCGCGCTCGTCATTGCCATTCGGTCAGTCCTATATAGCACCAGCTGAAGAGTCAGACTGCTATCCCAACCGCCCACTCAGAACAGCCCATCATGTTCCCCTTGTATGTGCCGTGTCCTGTTCAACGCTTACTGGTAGCTTCACCCTCGTCAAGATGCCGAGCACCATCCTCCTATTGGTGCTCACCTACGTCGTGTGGATTCTCTGTGTCCTGTGCATCCAAGGCAACAAGGTCATCTTCGGCAACTATCCTCCCGCCGTCTGCTCTCTCCTTGCAGCTGGTATCTTCCAGATGTTCTGGGTGACCGCGCAGATCATCTGGGGTAAGCACAAGATCTTCTCCGCCCGGAACGTCCTCATCGCGACAGGCCTGTTCTGGGCCTGGGTCCTCGGCTCGACCATTCCCATCTCCGTCCTCAAGCACCACAGCCAGTACTGCCCTCCCGGAAACGAGCTCTCAGGCGACTGCGCCGGCCGTCTTCGCGGGACCTTTGGCATGGGCTACGCGCTCATGGGCTGGGACCTCTTCTATGCCGCATTTGTCGTGGGCCTGGTCCGCGAGAACAGCGCGTCGTACAACACCGCCATCGGCCTCATCCCCGACAGGAGGAAGCCGACCATCAACAAGGACCAGGTGTAGTTGAGCGTATTGAAGATGCACAAGTCGCGTAGACTGCTGTTAGCTCTACTCACCAACTACTCACGTACCGCACGTTCTCAAAGTTGAAAGGAGAGAGACGTCTGAATTGATGCGCGAACAAAGAGACATCAAAAGAGGACTCGACGCGCCTCGATCCCTTCTAACACGCGCCGCCCACTATAGCCGCTGACTCTCCGGTGCTTGGCCGCGGTCCTCACTCCGAACGGAGAGCCCGCCTCGCATCGCTGCCCACCCTAGTAGTGCCTGTCCAAATGAATTGGTGCGGCCCGCTGCAAACCGGACCGACGAAGCTCCAGCTTCGGCCCACTGTGCGCGTCTTTTTGTTCCATTGGCGCACCCACCTTTTGCTACCGACGTCGTTCGTCGGCCACCGCCTGTCGGCCACCGGCTTGACGCGTCATTTACCACCGTACTGGAGGCCGCACGTCCGTGCAGGCGCTCCCTCAGGGTGCGGGCCGCTGATGAAGAGGCGCCGTAGTGGTATTCGATTGTGAGTTCACTCTATTCCGGGTGCCTTGCTGTGGCCGTGCGTGATTCGTTACGCCGCCGGGGACGGGCCCTCGGTTCCCAGTATAATTGTGCCGGCCGCACTTATCGGTGCACTCTGCGGGGAGGCTTGAGGCTGGACGAGGCTTCAGGACGACCCCAATGATCAGAAACGACGGAGAAGGAATGGAACGTATCAGAGCATATCGGCCCGATGAAACGCGCTGCCGGAGCGGTTTCGACGGCCCGTGGACCCCTCCACCTCCTGTGACGACCGGGCGGGGCGCGGTGCAAGGCCCTTCAGGGCTGCGATCTCCATTCTCTCGGCCTGCGGATGAATCCTGCGCGTTAAAGGCCCCGCGGGGCTCGACAGGGCCCAGTGGCGTTGCTTTGGCTGGGTGGGAGCGCCCCGCACTCCTCCATATCGTTGTAAGGATGGGAAGTCACCTGCGCGCTGGATACGAGGCACACTTCATGGTCACAAAGCGGCAGCGGCCCATTACAGCGGCGAGCTGAACGTGCCGAACAGCACCTCCGCAGTTGCCTGCTCGCTCGCATCGGCCGTGCCGTGAGAACGGTCTGTGAAGCCTACATGCCGCTCCACCGCTGTAGCCGAAGGTCCTTTGCTCCAATGGACTCGGGCGCGAGAGACGTGCTCAGAAGGTATAAAGACCACACGTTGTCGAGCTTTCTGTTCCTCACTCCAACAACAACTCTCAGTCTCTCTCTACCTCTCCAACTACAACCCCAACTATCACAATCACTACCACAATGGTTCCTTTCACCAAGCTCGCTCAGCTCGTCCTCCTCCTTGGTGCCTCGCTCACCTCGGCTCAGAAGGCCTGCACCCTCAACTCTGAGAACCGCCCCTCGCTCAAGTGGTCGACCTGCACTGCCTCGGGCTCGTGTACCGAGGTCTCTGCCTCGGTCACCGTCGACGCCAACTGGCGCTGGACTCACTCGGTCTCGAGCGCGACCAACTGCTACTCGGGCAACACCTGGGACTCCACCCTCTGCCCCGACGGCGCCTCCTGCGCTTCCAACTGCTGCGTTGACGGTGCCGACTACGCTGGTACCTACGGTGTCACCTCGTCGAACGACGCCCTCACCCTCAAGTTCAAGACCCAGGGCCCCTACTCGACCAACATTGGTTCGCGTCTCTTCCTCATGGACGGCGACTCGCAGTACAAGATGTTCAAGCTCCTCGGCAACGAGTTCACCTTTGACGTCGACGTCTCGCAGCTCGGCTGTGGTCTTAACGGTGCTCTCTACTTTGTCGCCATGGACGCCGACGGAGGCATGAGCCGCTACTCTGGCAACAAGGCCGGAGCCAAGTACGGTACTGGTTACTGTGACGCTCAGTGCCCCCGCGACGTCAAGTTCATCAACGGCCAGGGTAACATTGCCGGCTGGACTCCCTCGGCGAGCGACCCCAACTCGGGTGTCGGAAACCTCGGCTCGTGCTGCGCTGAGATGGACATCTGGGAGGCCAACTCGATCTCGACCGCCTACACCACCCACCCCTGCCGCGACAACGCCCAGCACGGCTGCACTGGTGACGCCTGCGGTGGCACCTACTCGACCACTCGCTACGCCGGCGACTGCGACCCCGATGGATGCGACTTCAACCCCTGGCGCCAGGGCAACCAGACCTTCTACGGTCCCGGCTCGGGCTTCACTCTCGACACCACCAAGAAGGTTTCGGTCGTCACCCAGTTCATCACCAACTCGTCCGGTGACCTCGCCGACGTTCGCCGCTTCTACGTCCAGAACGGCAAGGTCGTTCCCAACTCCGAGTCCACCATGGCCGGAACCTCGGGCAACTCGCTCAACGAGGGCTTCTGCAAGGCCCAGAAGGCCACCACTGGCGACATTGACGACCACACCAACAAGGGTGGCCTCAAGCAGATGGGTGAGGCCATGAAGGCCGGCATGGTCCTTGTTCTCTCGCTCTGGGACGACCACGCCGCCAACATGCTCTGGCTCGACTCGACCTACCCCACCACCTCGACCGCCCCCGGTGCTTCGCGCGGTTCGTGCGCCACCACCTCGGGTGACCCCCAGGACGTCGAGGCCAACGCCCCCAACTCCAAGGTCACCTTCTCGAACATCAAGTTTGGCCCTATCGGCTCCACCTTCAACTCGGGCTCGACCGGTGGCTCGTCCTCGTCTGCTGCTGCCTCGTCCTCGTCGTCTGCCGCTGTCACTTCGTCCTCTGCCAAGTCTTCGGCCGCTGTCACCTCTTCCTCGTCAGCCGCTGTCACCTCGTCTTCGGCTGCTGTCACCTCGTCGTCCGCCCCCGCCGCCTCGTCGTCCGCCGCCTCGTGCACTCCCGTCGGCAAGTGGGGCCAGTGCGGTGGCAACGGCTACACCGGCTGCAAGGTCTGCGTCGCCGGCTCGACCTGCACCTACTCCAACGACTGGTACTCCCAGTGCCTCTAAGCACTCCCAGCTAGTGCATCGTCCACACTCTCCTTGAATCGGCTGCGCCGACCCCCGTCTCCAAAAAAGAATGAAGAAGTTAGTCTCGTGTAGTAGAAAAAGTAAAACCCAGTAGGAATTTCGCCCATGCCATCTTGTCTTTTTGTCTTGCGGCCCGGAAAGTCGCCGAGTTCCTCCTCGGCGACCTTTCCAGTGGGCATCCTTTGAAGCAACCTGAAGCGGGGCGGCAACTGATCATTTAGTGAATCATTTCAGTGCCAGTGAGTTCATCAGTAGAGGGCTGACGCCACCACAGCGCCGCCTCGGTCCCAGCCGCCTCCAGCTCCTTCAAAGGGTGCCTTGCGCCATACTCGAAGGCGGACTGCGGTGGTACCCTCAAACTTGGCGTCTGGCAACCTCACACGGCCGATTCCAGAAGGCGTATCAGAAATAAGCCGAGTGCTGTGAGCTGACCGAGGTGGTGTCCGGCTTACCATTACCCGTATCAGACGGCCCGCTGGCCTACTTGCTCGCTTCCTTGACCACTAGGGGGCTGGGGCATTCGCGGCCCGCACAATCCTGGCACTGTTCTGCTCCGCCATGATGCTAGCACAATGGTGACTCCCGAGCTGGGCCATACTACAACTAATACATGTCTATTCCTTCACCGACTCACCCCTCCAGTCGATGGTGCCGTCCTCGACGTCCGTAAACTGCATGCCGTCGATGCCATGGAGGGCGGAGCGCCAGTACGCGCGGGCGACCTTTCCGGCGCGCTGGTACTGCTTCATGGCAGAAAGGCCGCTGCCGCCCTCTGGCGCCATCTTCCTGGCCTCACGAGCAATGCGCACGGCGCGGCGAACGGCCGGGGTAAACGGCACCTCGTTCTTGAGGTTGTCGACATAGTGGACGTGCAGGACAGGGGTGTCATCGCCGCCCTCCTCTGCATCCTCGACCCAGTAGGCATTGAGCCACGCCTGGGGGATGCGGTAAAAGTGCGCGGCAAACTCGGGGTGTTGCCGGAGCAGCAGGCCCCAGTAGCACTGGGCCGTGCGGCGCCCCTTGGCCTTGTCCGTGGATTGGGTCAGCAGGATGGTGTCGAGGATTCGGACCGAGTCCTCGTGGACGCGGAGGAGAATCGCCCCGGCGGCCAGACCCTGCTGGTCCTGCGCCATCGCCACCAGCGGCGGCGGGTGGAGGGTATCGGGGGGAAGGAGGAGATGGGCCGGGACTGCCGGGTCTGTGATGATCGTGTCGGCGTCTGACCACCTGGGATTAGCCGAGCGCGCTGCCCACCGCTCACATGATCCATTCGGACCCGCTCTGTTGGCCGAGCTCGCGCTCGAGGGCCGCGCGCAGCGCATAGACGGCGTTGACCGTGGGGTGGTCGGCAGCGTTGGCCAGGTCGACATAGTCCTTGGTGTCAAAATAGTGCTCGTACCCGTGCGCTGCAGCATAGGCCGTGTGCGTGATTAGCGAGGCCGTCTGGAGCGGGTCGTCGGGACGGTGGGTGTGCTGCACAATCACCAGACGCGGGCTGGGCGGGTCGCCCTCGTGCGGTACCAGCACGCGTGCGAGCTCCTTTGCCGCGGCAACGCCCGCGCCGTTGTGGTACATAGGGCGGAGATACGCCAGGCCTGCGACCACGAGTATCACCGCGTACACGACCAACATGACTGGGCCCCCGAGCCGGCGGCGCGGCAGGAACCCAAGCGACGACCCCCGGGCGGGGGACCCCGACGCCAGCATCGGCGCCTGAGGGGCGGACAGGAGGTGCATGCCGGGCCGGGTGGCGGAGGTGGCGTTGGGCGTAGGGTCGACGGTGGCGGCGAGAAAGGGAGCAGCGATGGCACAACAAGAGGCAACTGGGGATGAGGAAGATGCCAGGTGATGGGCATCTTCTTTTATTGCTCGTCTTTGGTGGGACGGTGTGCCAAACGCGGAACGCGGGTCACCAGGGGAGATGACGACGAGCTTAACGAGTGACGCTTGGGACTATCCCTGCCGTGCTGCCGGGTCGCCTCGTCGGGATGAATCTTGTTCAGAAAGGCTAATCCAATGGATGTGGACAAGGTTCACTGTCAGTACGTACCGGCTGCATGTCAAGGTGGACGCCGCGAGCCGCGGGGTGTTCGGACACTGAAGTCCCAGCGGTGGAGCGCTGCTCCTGCCGGATGCTATCCCGTATACCTCTCAGTATGCGGACCCTTGTCAATAAAACAAGGCCAGTCGCGTCGCTAACAGTGAGCACTAGTATATGCACCATGACGATAATACCCAAGTTCAATCAGGCAAAAACTAATCTACCTTTTTCCTTCTTTTTTTTGGTATTTTCTTGGGATTTTCTGGAACGGATGAAACCACTCTGTTCAGCGTCTCAAGCCCGAGGACACCGATGTTGAATGGTGGCAGCGGCATTATCTATCCTCCGCTGCACTGCACCGGAAAGCATCTCTATGCAGCACAGCCAAGTGCTCCACGTAAAGATGCGTGCCTCAGCGAGGTTGCGGTCATAAAGAAGCGTGACATGGGAATGGTACAACATAGGACGTTTTAGATCTCGCCGGCGTGGAAGGCCTCGTAGACGACACGCTTCGAGTCGATGCCGAGGGCAGCCAGGTCGCGCCTGACGTCACGCATGAACTGGTCGGGGCCACAGACATAGTAGATAGTGTCGGCCTTGTCAAGGGCGAGGAGGTTCTGGTCAAGCTCGTTGACCTTGATGCGGCCGCTGTAGACACCGGGCTCAGCGTCCTCGTTCACCTCGGAGTAGTAGGCAGCGGTGCGGATCTTGCCGTCCGAGCGGGCGGCGAGGTCGGCAACGTGCGACTTGAAGACGTGCTCGGAGGGGTTGCGGACGCCCTGGATCCACGAAATGTTGGGGCCAGCCGCGGGGTTCTCGGCGGAGAGGGTGTTGAGGATGGCGAGGTTGGGGGTGATACCAACGCCGGCGGAGAAGAGAACAACGTTCTCGGGGATAGCCTCGGGAAGGACAAACGAGCCGAGGGGGAAGGCGACCTGGACGGTGCTGCCGGTAGGGAGGCCGTGAAGGCGCGAGGAGACGATACCCTCGGGAACAGTGTCGTTGCCGTCCTCACGCTTAACGGTGATACGGTAGTGGTCGGGGGTGCTCGCGTCCGAGATCGAGTAGTGGCGGTTCTGGTAGCAGTTGAGCTCGTCGATCCAGACGCGGACAGTGACAAACTGGCCGGCCTTGAAGGGCTTGAGAGGGAGCATCGAGGCGTCGGTGGGGACGAGCGAGAACGAAGCAATGCTGTTGCTCTCGTCGACGTGCTTGGTGATCTGGAACTCCTTCCAGCCCTCCCAGGCGCCCTTGGCGTACATGTCGGCCTCGACGTCAATGAAGATCTTGGCAAGCTGCCAGTAGGCCTGTGGGTCAGCAGAGACGACGAGGGGGCTACTCACGTGGTACCAAGCCTGCTGCAGCTCGGGGGTGAACGCGTCGCCAAGAACGTGTGTGATGGCGGGCATGAGGTTGGCGGCAACGACAGAGTAGTGCTCGGCCTTGACGCCGAGGGCGGCATGCTTCTCGGCGACGCGGATGACGGTGGGGAGGAGGGGGCTGAGGTCGTTGATGTTGGCGGCGTACGCGTAGATGGACTGGGCAAGGGCGACGGGCTGGACTCCAGTGGTCTGGGCAGTGTGCGAGAAGATGTCCTTGAGGGTCTTGTTGCCGGCGAGCATGGTCTTGTACATCTGGCGAGTGATGGCGACGCCGTGCTGGGCCATGATGGGAGCCGTGGCAAGGACGGCGGCCTTGTGGGCCTCGGTGAGAGGCACGACGTCGGCGGGGATGACGGAGGCGGAGGTGGCCATGGTTCTGTGGGTGAGTAGAGTGTCCGTGTGTTACGAGTGGACGGGGCGACTTACTTATACTGCTGGAGAACAGGGCGGAAAGGGCGGAGCTTGGAGGCGGCGCGGATAAACATGATCTGGGCTAGAAGAGGAGGATCGAACGAGAGGCTTAGTATTGCTACGAGAACTACGTTGTCCGATGGAGAGGAGGGTTTATATCGGGGCTCTCTTGACTGGACAGTGGGATGCTAGAAGCAAGGGCCTCGAAGCAGAGGGTGGACGTCGTTCTGCCAAATCCCGTTGCCCGGAGAGCCTCGTTACTGCACATCGAGACCCACCATCATCGCTTTGGAGATCAGTTGCTGCTCAACCGAAGGCACCCGGTGTCAGTGGCGCAGCCGAACAAAGAGAAAAAAATATATAGAAAAGATACCTGCACTCAGGGTGGTTCGAAGTGTGGCGCTGCCTTTTCCAACGGCCAACCCGGGCAGTCGCGTGGTCCAGGGATACTGCATCTGTAAACTTTCAAGCCCCTACAGGTGGAAGATTGTGAGAGCTTGGGAGGCGCCAATCCGCATCTTTCTATTGTACAGTCGTGGCGGATAGTGGTAGCTCCGCCGCCGGCGTCGGAGAACCCAGCTGAGGGTTCTGCTGACAAAGGGTGGGGCTGGAATGCAGGCTTTCCAGCGCTCGCGATTCCAGAAGGCGGACGGCGCAACAGCCGGCGGCAGCCGGTCGCAGAAGAACCATGTGGCACAAACAAAAACCGGCCCGCGACGCCCCGTCCATCGGGTGAACGCGCGCTCTGACATTGTTACTCGGGGGTTTTCGTTGGATGCAGTCTTTATCTGACCGTCCTTTGTGCTCAACGCCAACAACAAGCGGAGCAGGCATGTGCGTCTGGTGGGTGGAACATGGCATCTGACATGTGCACTCTATGCAGCAGGAGCGACGGCCACCACCGAAAGACGTGCCCCACCGGGCCAGTCACACTGCACCCTCCCCCACTTGCGGACTGCCGGTGAGCAAGCCCCACCCCACTACCCCAGCCGCCTCAGCCGCGGGTGGGAGGCAGAGGTCAGACTGGTGTGGCGCCTGGTCGGCCTGGTCGGGGTGTTCCTCGGCCAGGCAGTCCATTTGAGACTCGTGGAGCCAGTCTATATAGTGAGGAGTGGCAAGATACATGCATTGTAATAAAGTGACAACAGTAATGGTACAACGAAGGCTATATGCTATGCTGGATGCTGGTGGTGTTTTGGAAAGTCTAGGTGCCGCCGGAACTGATCTGCACAGTGGGGCTTAGCTGAGATCGCGCCCGCAGTAGAAGCAGCAGGGAGTTCCGTTGATGTGCTCGAGGGCGCAGAGGTCTATAGTCAGCCACTGTTTTGATCGTCGCGTGGGCTGCACTCACTGCCAATGTTCTTGTGGTCGCGCTCGCGGCCATTGCACAGCCCGATGCTGCTCGGCGGGCCGGAGATGGTGGTGTGGGGCGGCGGCGGGTACGCCGACTCGAACGAGTCTGACGAGCCCATCTGCACCGAGCCACAGGAGGAGGACATGGCGTCGTCGTCGTCGTCCTCGCGGTAGAACGTCAGACTGGGACGGTGGTAGAGAAGCGAGGCGAGCGGGGGGCCTTCAGAGAGCGACGGTTTGCGCGCCTTGTCGTCTGGTGTGGTGGGTGCGCTGGTGTGGTGCTTGGCGGAGCTGACGTGCGAGATGCCCATTGCCGACGAGAAGAGCTGCGGCGACTGGCTCGGGAGCGCGGCGGTCGTCTTGGGTGCTGCGAACATGGTGGTGTGCGAGTGTGTGTGTGTGTGGTGTGTGTGGTGTGTGTGGAGGGATGTGATGTGCAAGGGGGGGGGGGGGGGGTCAGCAGGAGCAGCGAACAGCGGTGGACGTTGTTTTTCTTTGTTCTGGTGGGAGGCAGCAATCTGTGGACGGTGCAGTGATGCGCGCCACTTCTGTTGCCGCTGCCGCCATCAGCTGGACCTGGCAGTGATTTCGGGGCGCGGTCGGGGGGGAGAAGCTTGCTCTCCTCCGCGAGTGCTCGCTCCAGCAGCGTGCACTGCGCTGCCGAAAAGAGTGCCGTGGCGCAGTGGCGTGGGCGTGGCGACGCCGAGACGCGTTAGCGAGGTATGTATGCGACAGCGACAGAGCTTGCCAAGGGTGGTGGCCTGTCGCAGTGAGTATGAAAACAGTGCTGTGGGGTGTCGCTGGTATGTCGCTGGGGTGTCGCCGGGGGTGTAGCTGGCGGTGCAGCTTGGGTTCCAGCCAGCAGCGGCACAGACAATACGAGAGGCGCCCAACAGCAGCCACGAGAAGGTCACGAGTGGACGAGTCAAAGCCACCAGGCCAACAGATCCGAGGTACGGGGGTGGGAACGATGCGCAGGGCCGCACTGCATAGCATGCGCGCGAGCGAGTGAAGAAAGGAAGTGCACTGCAGTGTTGGAACCCGACGCACCAGGCAGTCTGAACAATAGAGAAAAGAAGAGCGAACCCTCGCCACTGCACGCAGACACACAAGACTCGGTGCTGGGATCGAGCCACCGTTCCTCCGGCGCACCAGTCCTCACCTGCCGCCGTCACTCCTTTATTAATTACTGTAGCAGACCGCCAGCGCGCTCCGAGCACGCCGAGCTGTGCGAACAAGGACAAGGACCGCACGAGGTCCTGGAGCTTCAGCAGCCCAGGCACGCCGGGCGGCGCGCCACATTCCGCGCCGCGGCTCCTTGTCAGCTGCTCACAGAGCCGCCGTCGCGCCTGCTGCTCGCCGTGCCTGCAGCTGCAGCTGCCGCTGCAGCCGCTATCTGCCTGGCGCAGACCCTCGCTCGATTGCGCGCTGGCCCGCAGCAGGCCACCGGAATAGGAACAGCAGGGAAAAAATGCCACGGCACCGCGGAGGAAACGCCACCGCCCGGACGCCAGCCGCTTGCGCCTCGATCTCTTCCGTCGCTGCCCAGTCTTGCGGTGCTGTCAGTCTCTTGCTGCTCTAATACCGCCCGCCGGTGCGCTGTGCGACGCAGCATGGTGCATCCAGCACGGCGGCGCGGCGGACAGGGTGCACCGTAGTGCTGCTGGCGGCGTGTGGCGCGTGGCGCGTGGCGCGTGTGCATGTTCTAATCGCAGCGTTCTCGTCTGGGCGCCACCCACGCAGCAGCCGGCTCCCGGCCCAGCACCCCTGCCACGCACCCCACCGAGCCACGTCCCACCGTCCGCACGGACCGCCGGACCGCGGGCGGGCTGGCGCGGGCAGCGTCGCTTGTCCGTCGAGTGGAGCGGAGTGGGCAGACAACAGCATGGCCGCGCCGTGGTCGGCCTGCGCCTGCCTGCCTGTCCGCTCTGCTGTGTAGGTCCGCGAGCCTGGGCCGAGTCCGCCCGAACTGCCTCGCCAGACTCGTGCGGCGCTGTGGTTCGTGTAGGTGGCTGTCGTATCTCCATCCCTATCGTCGCCCGCTGCAGCATTCTCCGCAGACCCAGTTCGCTGCATCCCCAAGCATCAGTCCAAGCGTATCCCCGACCACACATCTCACATACGTTCGGAGCTCCACCGCTCTCCGTTCTCCGCTCGGCTTGGCCCCGCTCTGTGCTGCTGCCCAGTGGAACACAGTCAATCGCATCTAGGGTGCATCTCATTACATGCCCGACCCGGACATTGCGCATGCGCATGCGTGTGTACAAGAAAAAAATAATAGGTAAGAGGCAGTCGGGACGGCACGGCAGACAGAGGGACAAGGCAGGGGACAGTCTATAGGGGAGGGAGAGGCTGGAAGGTGTGGTGGGATGTGAGTTGTTTTTGATTGTTTTCTGTTTTGCGCAGGCTGCAGAGTGCAGGTGCGAGCGCGGGTTTTCTAATGAGAGTGCGTGGTATCTGGCCGATGTGGAATGGGGGGAGAGACAACTCGGCTTTACTTGACTGCTGACTTTGAAGTGACCTAGTTGGTCGAGGACTGCTTCGGGGGCTCGAGGCCAAACTTGGCGTAGAGGGGGTCGTTGGGGTCCGTGTCGGGGTGGAGCTGGACACGGCCGGCGTAGAGGTCGACCTGCGAGCGGGAGAGGTCCTGCGCGGCGGGGTTGGAGAGGCCGAGCGAGTTGGCCTGCGAGACCCAGTTGCCACCGGCACCGATACCACCAGCGACAAGAGTGGGGACCATGGCGAGGAGCGAGGGGAGCTGGATGTCGGCCTTGCGGAGCTCGGCGTGGCGCGAGCCCTTGACGATGGAAGAGGCACGGAGACGGCCACCGCGGAGGCGGGCAAAGGTGGTGAGGTTGTCCTTGACCTTTTCGAGAGCCGGGTTGTAGATGAAGCCATCGCCGGCGACTGAGGACGAGTCGTCGTCGGTAATGACGGGGAGCTTGTTGGGGTCGGGGAAGAGGCGCATCTTGATGAGGAGCCTCTCGATCGGGGCAGTGGGGATCATGCGAACGATGGCACCAATGGGGATCGAGATAAAGCCGACAATAATGGAGATTCCCCAGTCACGGCCAAAGAGACGAGTGACCTGGAAGGCGGCACCACCAACCTCGATGATGAGGATCTGGCCACCGACCATGATGAGGAAGATGCCCATGAACCAGTAGTTGCGGAAGAAGCCCTCGAGGACGTTGAAGCGACGGTCGAGGCGACGGCAGTTGAGCTGGTTGAAGATCTGGCAGAAGACGAAGCAGTTGAACACAAGGGTCTTGAGGTCGGCAGCAGAGCGCTTGGCCTCGTTGCCAGTCATGTCGAGGCCGAGGATCTTGGCACCGGCAAAGTGGAGGACGAGACAGACGACAATCTGGTAAATGGCCTGCACGACAATCATCTTCCACATGTCGACGGAGATGAGAGGGGCGTTCTTGCGGTCGGGCTTGCGCTTGAGGCTGGCGGGGGTGGCGGGGTCGGTAGCAAGAGCAAGAGCGGCAAACGTGTCCATGATGAGGTTGACCCAGAGAAGCTGAACGGCAGTGAGGACGGAAGACTCGGTCTCCGAGGCAACAGCCGAAACAAAGGTGATGACAACAGCAGTAATGTTGACCGAAATCTGGAACTGGAGGAACTTTTTGACCGAGTCGTTGACACAGCGGCCCCACATGATGGCGAGGACAATGTTCGAGAACGAGTCGTCCATGAGAATAATGTCCGACGCCTCCTTGGCGACCTCGGTACCGGCGATACCCATGGCGAAACCGACGTTGGCGAGCTTGAGCGCGGGGCCGTCGTTGGTACCGTCACCAGTGACACCGACGACCTCACCCATGCCCTTGAGGGTCTTGACAAGGAGCTTCTTGTCCTCGGGCGAGGAGCGAGCGAGAATCTGAAGGCGGGGGACAATCTCGAGGCGGTCGGCGTCCGAAAGCTTGCGGAAGACGGGGCCCTCCATGACGATACCACCGGCGGAGAAGATGCCACACTGCCTGGCAATAGAACGGGCGGTAAGAACATTGTCACCAGTGCACATCTTGACAGCGACACCAGCACCCTGGCAGTCGGCGACGGCCTTGGCGACGCCGGGGCGGAGAGGGTCCTCGATACCGGTGATGGCGATAAGCGTAAGCTCCTTGGCAATGAGGTTGAAGGGGACATCCTCGGCGCCGTAGTCCGCGGCGTTGGCAGGAGGCCACTGCTCAAAGTCGCGGTAGCAGAGAGCGAGGGTACGGAGGGTCTGGTCGGCGTAGAAGATGATGGTCTTTGCAATGTTTTGGGCGGTCAGGTCGTTGAAGGCCTCAGTCTGGATACCGGCCTGGGGCTGGGGGCCGACCTGGATGTAACGGGTGCAAGTCTTGGTGAGAACCTCCGAGGCACCCTTGACAAAGAGACGGTACTTGTCGCCCATCTTGACGACGACACCCATAGCCTTGAGCTCGGACGAGAAGGGAATCATCATGACAATCTGGGCGCTCTCACGAGTCGTCTTCCAGTTGGCCCAGCCGAGCTCCTGGGCAAAGCGGAGGAGCGCGGTCTCGGTCTTGGAACCAACAAACTCGGTGGTGCCGTCCTCGAGCTTGTCCTCGAAAGCGGTCGAGTTGATGCAGATGGCGTCGTTGAAGAGGTTCTGGACCTCGGGCGAGGCGATCGAGTTCATTTCCTCCATGTCAAACGAAAAGTCGTCGCGGGCAGCACCGTCCGCGTCGGCAATGGAGCGTTCCTGGTTGTCCTTGAGGTTGCGCACAAACTTGCCGTGGACACCGAGCGAGCCGGCAACGACGGACATGACGTTCTGGGTGAGGGTACCGGTCTTGTCGGTGCACACGACGGTCGCGTGACCCATAGTCTCACACGAACCGAGGACACGGACCAGCAGGTTCTGGTTGGTCATGCGCTTGGTGGCAAAGGCGAGGGCAAGGGTAACAGCGAGGGGAAGACCCTCGGGGACGGCAACGACGATAAGGGTGACCGAGATGATGAGAATCTGGATAAACGCCTGGGCCTTGTCGTTGGCGGAGCGGTTGGGGTCCTGCTTGAGCTGGACAAAGAAGCGGATCATGAGGGCAGTGAAGAGGAGGAGACCGGCAAGACTTCCGAGCTTGGCAATGAGCTCGGCGAGACGGTTGAGCTTGATCTGGAGGGGCGTCTCCTCGCTGTCGGTGCGCATGGACATCATGATACGACCGTTGAACGAGTAGGTACCGACCGAGGTGACGACGTACTCTCCGACACCTTCGAGGACCTTTGCACCAGAGACCATGAAACAGTCAAGCTTGGCGCGGCCTCCGGGCGCGAGGCCGTTGCGCTCGGCGATGCACTCGTCGTAGCTCGACTTTTTGATAGCGTCCGATTCACCAGTGGCGCCCGACTCGTCGCAGCGAACGTTGTGACCGCGGATGAAGACACCGTCAACAGGGACGACCTCTCCGGGCTCGAGCAGGGCAATGTCACCGACGACGATCTCGCGGACGTTGATGACCATCTCGGTGCCGCCACGGATAACCTTTACAGTACGGTCCTCGCGCTTTTCGTTGAGCTTCTTAAACTGGCGCTCCTTTTGCCAGTCGTTGATGGAGCCGACGAGAACAACAATAACAATAGCGACCATGATAGCGACACCCTCGATCCAGTCAACCTGGGGGGGCTTGCAGAGCTGGTCGGGGTTGTCGGAACAGGGCTCGGGCTTGTGGTCGACACCAAACGACTGGTACAGACCGAGGGCGAGCGAGACGACGGCGGCAATGGAGAGAAGAATCTGTTGTCAGCGTGGCACATGGCGGCGGTACATACCAGAACCTTGTCCTTGAACGCAAGCCACATGAGCTCGAGAAGGCTCTTGCTCTTGCGGGAGGGGAGGTCGTTGCGGCCGTAGACACGGCGGCGCTCGTCGATCGAGGCGGTCCATTGGGCACCAGAGTGACCGCTGCGTTCGGCAGAGGCGATGGCACCGCCGTCCGAGGAAACGGAAAGGCCCTTTGTCGGGTCGACGCCCAGTCCATCAAGCAAACCCGTAATGCCACCAATCTGTGTGTAGCGTCAGCAAATTGGTCGCGGTAACAGCCGCCGTGCGACGTCAGGGGCGCATCGCCCGCGGTAACCACGGGGGGCGTGACGTGCATCAACACAGCCAAGCATTTTCGGTAAACCCTCCCCTTAGACAGAGGGGGGGCGTCATCCAACTCACCTTTTCGAGATCCTCGAGAGACTTGGGGTCGACGAGCATGGCGAGACGGGAAGGCTTCTCCTTGAACGGAGTGGGGTCGGTGGTGTCCTTGGAGGGGTCAATGTGCACGGCGTGGGGGGCGTCGGGGTCCTCGCCGTCCTTGCTCTTCTTCTTCTTCTTCTTCTTGTCGCTGTCGTCGTCGTCGTCAGAGCCGACGGCCACCATGGTGGGGACAGGCTTGGTGTCGTGGGTGGACGACCACGAGCTGGAGCTCGCGCTCAGCCCACGCTTGTGGCCCGTGGTTGCGACCTCATTCTCGCCAATGGGCGAGAGGCTCTCGCTGGCGTAAGAGTACTCTGGAGCCGAGGTGGAGGAAGTGCTTGTCGATGTCGGCGAAGGGGGCGTGAGGGCGGCGCTGGTGGTAGGGGATGCGGGGGAGGCAGCGCTGGGTCCGTGGGCTGTGACGGGGGAGAGGTGACCGGGGTCGCTAAGCTCCGAGTCCTGCCTGCGGTGGCGGTTGGGAGTCGCGGGCGAGGGGTTGTCTGACGGAGGCTGAGGCCCGTCGAGGTCGGTCGTGACAATGACAGGTGGCGACGGAGCCATGATGTTGGATGGCGCCGAGCGCGAGTGATGTGGAGGGGGAGTGAAGAGGAACTAGGAGGGAGAGGTGGTGGCGATTGGAGGGGGATGATATATCAAAGAGTGAAGAGAGAGAGAGAGTGGGAGGGAGGGTGGGTCTTGTTGTCGATGGAGAGTGGAGAGAGTAAAGTCGGTCTGGAGGTTGTAGTTAAGAGAGAGAGAGCAGGCAATGATGATGATGGAGGGGGGGGGAGGAGAATGAGAATGAGGCGGTGCACCGCCTCATTCTGATCTGGCCACCACTGACTGACTGCCGCTGGTGGTCGTGTTGTGCCGATGCCGTGCCTGGTTTGAGAGATTCTACTCCTCCCCTGGCCCCCTCTGCTCTAGTGCCTCGTTCTTGGCACCCGCTTGGTGTGTGTGGTGCGCCCCTTTCCCTTTTTTTTTTTTTCCTTCCCTTTCTGTTTCCTGTTTCTCCTGCCGGCGGGGGGGGGGGGGGGGGGGGGGGGGGGGGGGGGGGGGGGGGGGGGGGGGGGGGGGGGGGGGGGGGGGGGGGGGGGGGGGGGGGGGGGGGGGGGGGGAGAGAACGAGAGTGGTAGTAGAGAGTGAAAGAGAGAAACACGGTGATGATGATGTTGTGGAAGGTGGTTAGTTTTGATGTGGTCGACGGTTGTGGTGTCGATGGTCGAGCTGCGGCCTCGGGTGGTGGTAGGAGGGGGGTGTCGGAGGGGTCGGTGTTGGAGGTCGGGTGCGCGCCTAGCTTCCAGAGAGAGCGACCACGAGGACTAGGACGAGAGGGATGGATGGACCTTCAGCCAGGAAGGGACCAAAGGGGAACCCCGGCGAGAGAGAGAGGGAGAGAGTGAGGATGGTGTGAGGTGCGGGAGAGAGAGGATGGATGATGGAGAGAAAGAGAGAAAGGGCGGCGAAGACGAACAAGTGTCGCGCGTTTCCACCACCACCTGTGTTTCAGCCCAGACCGACCCTTTTCCTCCACTCCACTCCACCCATCCCACCTTGCACTGTCGATTGCTTCCCATGCACAACCTCCTCCCCCCCCTCTTCTCCCCTCTCTCGTATGCACTCGCCAGTAATGACCATGGCTAGGTTCCGTTCCGCGCAGAGGTCTGCACAAAAGGAATGCCCCGCCCGTTCGTATGGCTCCCGGCCAAACTTTGGAAGGGGGGAGACGGCATTTTAACGTAACCCACGCTCGCTTCTGTGGAAAGGCCGCCAACCTTGTTCTCCCCACGCCGCACCCCTCTCGAGCATAATAATACAACGCGTCCTTGTCCATGACCACGCGCGGGTGAGAGGCATATCGCGGGTCCAGAAAGACTGGTGACGGCAAGATGAAGAAAAAACTGGACGCGGAAAGCGTTCTCGTTTCTTCCCGGATATCCACAGTCGTCCAAAGCAGGCAAGTGAGCTCCTCCCCAGCAATGTCAAAGTGCGTACATGGGGTGCGCAGTGGTGTACTGTACTACTGTACATAGGAACCTACCTACCTGCCTGTATAGTGGTGTGCGACTCACCTTGCAACGACTGCGAAACACGAGTACAAGGAGAGAGCGGGAGTGGCGGGGGGTCAGTCAGGTAGGTGCACGGCCCCAGATGCTGCCACAACCGCCTGTCCATCCATCTCCGACTACCATCTCTGCTGGCTGCTTGGACCAAAGAGTCCTCCCTCCCTGGTAAGCATGTAAGAGGTGACTGACCTACCTACCTACCTACCTACCTACCTACCTACCTACCTACCTACCTGCACGGTCGCTTGGCTGGACCCACGAGCCTGGGTCCTCTCGTGATCTCTCTCGTCACTGTCAGCAATGTCCTCCAAGGGCCAGGGCAAGGGGGGAGAATCTGCGACACGAGTGGAGCCGGGTCCAAATTTCATCTCTTCCGTGGTCTCCGGAGTCTGGCTGTGTCTCCGCTGGCATCGCTCATGTGAGAAAAGAGATGCATAGTACGGCGTCAGTTGGTGGAGCCCGAGTCTTGCCACAGTCGTGTGAGGCAGAGAGGGGTGGACAGCCTACGGAAAGGACAAAAAAAAGGGGGGGGGGACACTGCGGTGGAATGTGGCGCTGACTGTGGCTTGCCTTCTGACCTGGAACGCGACGACCAATGCTCGCGAGACCCAAAGCTCCAGACTGACACAGCTGCAAAAGCTCCGGGGAACAACATGTCGTGCGTGCATGCAAAGGAGAGAGCGCATCTGAGACATGACAGCTGGGTACCACCAAACACCAGCAGCAGGAAATGGTCTACCGCACGTTGGGAATGCAGCCACGGCGACATAAGGCTACCAGGGGACACCAAGGTTTGGCACGTCACGCCGTCCTACAAGCATCAACAAGAAGCGAGATCTGTCCATGGATGGAGCTCTTGGTTGCACCTGTGGGGCAGAGCGTCGTGCGACTCTAGTGCTGCTCGCTGCTGCAGCAATGCAGTAGTCGTATACTCGTCTGTACTCAAGTCGGTAGTCGATACAGTGCAAGGAGCAGGCACACCACCCACCCGCCGCCCCACCGCAGCGAGGGAGCACAAACGGGGCCCATTTTCTGGGACCTCGGCGTGCGTACGCCCGCATGATGGTGAGTTTGGTGCGTGATCGCACCACAGCCGTGGTCGAGAATAACGGCATCCGTCACTCACTCGCTGGCGGTCGGATGCAGTTGGCCATGACGCCGTCGCCCCTCTGGGCACTTCGATCATGTTGGCCAGATCTGGCCACGGGGAGGGGGGATATTTGCGTCGGGGCTCTCACACGGCTCACCCTTCTGTCCAATCCACCATTGCTGCTGTCGTCCCACTGACTATTGACGCACGAGGCTCCGCTGCTGCTGCAGCTATTTGCATACTCATGACCGAGCAGCCGACAGCAAGCAACGAATAGCAGCGCGAGAGAAACCCCGGTCCGCAACAACGAAACACCACCCACCGAAAATAGGCCCCGAAGCAAACCAAGACAGCCAAACCCGCGGCGCCGCGAAACCAAAACCGAAACACATCCGACGCGCTGTAAACACTAAACTCAGCACCACCAACTCGCACCAGCGCCAGGAGGTGGGAGCTGGAAACGAGGACCGCACCCCGAAACGCGCGCTCCGACGGAGCCTGCTTCGGGGCTGGATACAGACAACGAGCTGGAGCCGTCGGTCCGCAGCCTCAACGTTTCCGCTTCTGCTTCCACTTCCAAACTTCCATGCGCTTCCAGACTCGCGGCGTCCGAGCTGCTGCGCGCGCCGCCGTCGGCCTGGGCGCCTGGAGCCGGAGCGCTGGCTGTCGGCACAAGACGCACGGCCCGCCGGAACGATCTGGAGATTGGCTCAGTGGGAGAGCGTACGACTGACGCCCGGCTCCAGGTGTGCTGACCACCTGTGCGTTGACCATGGCTGCTAGCCTACTAGCAGTAGCTTCTCCTTTGGGTGCTGATGCGCTGCGGAACGAACCCGGAACGGACTTGGCCGTGCGTCCGCTGAACTGACCTCGCTGGCGGCCTCCTGCTATTAGCTGACCGGGAACGCGCCGCTGGCGTTCGCCATGCGGACCGAGAAGGGGTGCTCCAGAGATCGGAACTGAGATATACAGATACAGGTGTGTTCTGAATAAGCTGCTTCATGTCAGGAGCTCCCACAGATGAGCCGTGGGCTGGCTCAGCTTATGAAGTGGGCGCGTAGTTGGGAGTAGTGATGACCACGTCGTCGGGGATAACAATACTAACGTTCGACCTGGTGTTCCGTCGAACCACGACGATCGTATTGTTCGACTCTGCGCCGTGGGGAACCGCGCTGTGGTTGTCCTTGTCGTTGCCCTTATTGTTATCGGCCTCAGTGTCATTGCCCTTGGCGACGTTGTCCTTGTTGTCGCGAATGGCGCGTTTGTACTTGCTCTCGAGGCTCCGGAGCGCTTGCCACGGGCACGAATCACTCCTCGGTCAATCACACCCAGACCCCTCCTCCACCACTGTACGCGGCTAACATATTGACACGCTTCTCACACTGACACTTCTACTCTACGTTTCTTCTATCGCTCACCACTAAAACTGACAGCATGTTCACTCCTGACAAGTGACCCGCGGACAGACCCCGGATGCCCCACCGGCTGTGCTCTTCCCTGCACCTGTAGGACCCAATCATTACATTACTACGAACATGCGAAAAACACTACCCATCTAACAAACCCAGTCATTATGCACTCTAGTTGGCGGCCTGGAGGACGCGCATCATCATGGGGCGGTACGTCTCGAGGACCGGGGCCTTCCAGTCGGCGCGCTTGGCGGCGTCGTCCCAGAGACGGAGCGCGACCTTCTCCTTGTGGAACGGGTCGGCCTCAAACACCTTGATCTGCTCGGCGTTGAACGGGCCGCCCTGGTACTTGAGCGAGAGCTGCGAGGCCTTGGACAGGTCCTCGAGGTATCCGAGGCGGACGGCGGTGAGGTAGCGCTTTGCGACGACGTGGGCGCCGACGAGCTCGTACACCTTGGCGGGGAAGCCTAGGTCCTTGAGGTACTTTTCGCCGACGCTCTCGTGCGACATCTTGCCGAGCGAGCCGCCCTCGTGCATCATGTCCTTGGCGGCCGAGTGCGGGATGAACTGACCAATGTCGTGCAGGAGCGCAGCGATGATCGTCTCCTCGTCTGCACCTGCGGGTTAGATCCACTAGCCAGTCCGCCCCCGCTGGGTACTCACCCTCCTGCTGGGCCTGGGCCGCGGCCTGCAGCGAGTGCTCGAGCTGGCTGATCGCCTCGCCAATGTAGTCGGCGTGTCCCTGCCTGTGTCGGTCTCAGCACTAGCACTCTAATTCATCTACAAGTATTAAAACAATGGGATATTTACGCTTCGATCATGGTGAAAATCTGCTGGACGGCCTCCTTCTGCTTGGCGAGGTGGGCGTCAATGGCAGTCTTACCGCCAGTCATGGGCGAGCCGTAGCCGTAAGTGAGGGCGCCCTCGGTGTAGTCGACGCCGGCGAGGCGCTCGTTGGTCGGGGGCCAGATCTTGCGGCGGTGCTCGTAGTACGAGTCGTGCTTGTCGCCCTCGGACATGCCGTTGTAGGTGGCGTAGATGGCGTAGCGCGGGCGGGGAGACGAGTTGGGGCCCGAGCGGTGGGCGAGGTACGAGCCAAACAGAAGGAGGGCACCGGCGGGCATGGGAACGGGAACCCAGGTCTGCTTGGCCTCCCACTCGGGGTCGATGCAGCGGTTGCCGCCGAGAGGGATGGTCTCCCTGTGCGAGCCGGGGACGACCTCGAGGCAGCCGTTGGACATGTCCATGTCGTTGACAGCCATCAGGAAGGTCTGGTGCTTGACGGCACCCGCGTGGTTGTAGGCCGACGCGTCAATGTGCGCGTCAAAGCCGCCAGAGCCGCCCGCCTCCTTGTAGTTGATCTTCTCCTTGAAGAGCACCGCCTGCTCGCCCATGAGGGTCGAGAGAATGCCCGTGAGGCGGGCGCCGCGGAAAAGCGAGCCGAATCCGGTGTGGTAGTTGGCGTAGTCTGCGGTCAGCGCTGTGATTGCATGCAGGCGAGGTCGTGTGCCGGTCGTGTGCCGGTCGAGGCCCCGCCCGCCAAGCCGCAGCCTCCAGGGCAGGACCTATTTTCGCCTCTGCCCACGCGAGCAAGCGGTGTAACGGTTACTCACTCTCAGTGCGGCAGAGACCAGTAGTGCCGTCAGCGCGGATCTCCTCGTAGGGCATGTGCTGGCCCGGGCGGCTGGGCCAGCCCTTGACCTCGGAGCTCCAGGCCTGGAGGTCCTTGGTCTGCTCCGCGGTGAGGACGTCGGGAAGCATGAGGAAGCCGTCCTTCTCGAACGACTCCTTCTGCGCGTCGGTGAGGGTGTAGGGGATGTCGAACCAGGCAGTGGACATTGTGGATGAGTGGTGTGTGTGTGGAGTGGAGATGGGAGGGGGTGTAAGTGAGGAGAGTAGAGTACTGAAGAGTACTGAGGAGGGAGAGCGTGGTTGTGATGGTGTTTGTTGACAACTCTCCGAGTGGTCTTTATACTCTTCGGGGTGGTTCATCAACTTGACCACTTGTCGAACTTGTCGCTCGAGATGAGTGCGGCAGTGGTGCGGCAGTGGTGCGGCAGTGGTGCGGCAGTGGTGGTGCAGACCTCCACTGCGGAACCAGGACGACAAGCTCCACTCCACCACACGGCAGTCGCCGAGTCGCCCGTGTCGCTGCGAATCTCGAGCCCAACTTGAGACACGTTCTATCGCCACGACCCCATTCTGCTCGAGAATAAGGCAGACCGGACGTCTTTTTGCCAACGGGGTGGAAAGAATAAGGCAGAATGGATCGCAAAGGCCAAATAAACTCGGGACTGACTTGGACAGTGACGCATGGCCGAGCAACAGTGTGCGTGGCAGAGACAACGTGTCTGCGCATGTGTGTGTGCGTGTGGTCTCTCCATCTACCCGTGTATACACCAGCMCACTGTGGCTCATGTCCCCATCGTCCAGCCCATCAACAACGTCGAGCATGTCATCATCGTCGTCGTCGCGATTTGCATAGTTGGCCAGGCACTGCCTTATTCTCGGGTCGCAGAATAAGGCAGACTGCCAGGCACTGCCTTATTCTCAGGGTTCTCCGCCAGGCACTGCCTTATTTTTTGGCTGACAATAAGGCAGTGCCTGGCGAGGACCCAGTTTCTTTGGCAAATATCGGATCTTTTGGAAGTCACCTCCGTCTCTGGCAATCTCTCGGTCAGATCAAGAGACGCCCATTGGCTGCCACACTGTCCTCGTGCTCGGTCGGCAACCCCACCTAGAGACCGACATCCCCCCCACCACACCACGGGGCCGCTCCCATCTGCGCACAGATGATAGCCCTGGCGGCCAGCTGCAGCTTACCGGCCTTGCCGAAGCTGTTGCTATCCAGCCGCGTGGTAGGCCCTGAGTATGTCAATGTCGCGACTCCGTGGCGAGTGGCAGCTGGCCCCGCTCCAGAGTTATAAACGTGCGCCCCAGTCTGTGCCGACCTCGGCGTCTCACGTTCACTTGTTGATGCTTAAACTTAGCCAAGCCCCGCGAACGTGGGCAGCCACAGTGGACGTCAGTGGAAGGGAGTACGCCTTACTGTTGCCGGATGCATCACGCTCAGACGACCACTGCCTGCGGTCGTGCATAGTTCCAGGCTGGCCTTTTCCAACATCTCGATTCTTGTTCGTCGTCATGCTTCTGCGCAAGACGAGTACAAATAGACCGAGGCGACTCACTCTTGGGGTTTCACTAAGCCCACTACCACTACAACACTCCCACTCTCTAGAACACAATGGCGAGCATCGAGGACAAGTGCAAGGACATCAACAAGGTGTACGGCTCGGCCGACGGCTCGTCCGACCTCGCTCCCGCGCGCCTCGCAGAGCTCGAAGAGGGCCAGCGCCATACCTACAATCAGACGACCAAGATGTGGGTTTCTGGTTTCTGTTCCTGGCGCCACCAGCCACACTCTGCAGTTACTCACACACACACAGCTCTGCCATCTTCACGGTCGTCTTCTCCGGCATTGCCCTCGTGTCCGACGGCTACAATGCTGCCGTCATCGGTAACCTCAACCTCATCTTCAAGGAGCTCTACCCCGAAACCTTCAACTCTACCCTCAAGACCCGTATCTCCAACTCGTTCTTCATCGGCCAGATCGTCGGCATGCTCCTGTTCGGTGCCCTCATCGACCGCATCGGCCGCAAGTTTGGTATCGTCATGACCACCTGTCTCCTTATCGCTGGTATTGTCATCTCTTGCGCATCGCACGGTACCTCGGACCTCGGCCTTTTCTGGATGCTCATCGTCGGACGTGGTCTCGCCGGTGTCGGCGCCGGTGGAGAGTACCCCGTCTGCGGCACCTCGTCCATCGAGGCCGCCGACGAGACTGCCCATGTCCGCAAGCACCGTGGTTTCCTCATCGCCGCCGTCGGCGACTTTGCCATCGACTTTGGAATCGTTCTCGCCGGTGTCGTCCTCCTCATCGTCCTCAAGTGCTACGGCTTTGACGCCCACTCGACCGGCTCTCACGGCTTTGCCGGCACCTGGCGCATCGTTCTCGGTATCGGACTCGTCCCTCCCCTTCTCGTCTTCTACTTCCGCCTCAAGATGCTCAACTCGACCGCCTACCGCAACAATGCAATGAAGGGTTCGATGATGAACTTCAAGGTCATGTTCCTCGCCTTCAAGCGCTACTGGCCCCGCATCGTCGGCACCTCTCTCACTTGGTTCCTCTACGACTTTTGCTTCTACGTGAGTGTTTTGACAAGAGATGAACTGGAAGCTCGTGGAAGCGCCACTTTTCGCTTTTTATCCCAGTGTCACGCTCTTCTCATTTGTTCTGCATAAAATGGCCCTTACTGACCGCGTAGCCCTTCGGTCTTTTCTCCTCGACCATCATCTCGCAGCTTAACCCGAACAACACCCTTGTTCAGAACATTGGCTGGGGCACTCTCATCAACTCCTTTGTGCTCCCCGGCTGCCTCATCGGTGGTCTTCTGATGGACCGCATTGGCCGTAAGCAGACCCAGGCGCTCGGCTTTATTGTCCAGGGCATCATCGGCTTCATCATTGGCGGCGCCCTCTCCAAGCTCCAGAACCACCCCGGCGGCTTTATTGTGCTCTACGGCATCTTCCTTGCTGCCGCCGAGGCCGGCCCCGGTGTCGCCACTATCCTCATTTCCGGCGAGGTCTACCCTACCGCCCTTCGTGGCCACATGCTCGGTTTCTCGGCTGCCGTCGGAAAGGCCGGCGCCGCCATCGGCACCCAGGTCTTCACTCCCATCCAGAACGCATTTGACGACGAGTTCAAGGGCCAGCAGGCCGTCTTCCTTATTGGATCGGGCGTTTGCATGCTCGGCGCCATCATCACTTACCTCTTTATCCCCTCCATGCCCGTCGAGCTCCAGAGCGAGGACGCCGCCTGGAAGGCATACCTCGAGGAGAACGGCATCGACACCTCGGGCATGGGTGAGCCCCTCGACGCCTCCGCCTCGGGCAACATCAAGTCCAAGGTCGACAACGCCGCTCTCGAGTAAGGATTGCTCTCAAGCCGCACGTGGTCACATGACCACGACAGCTTTAGAATATCCTCTCTGAGCCCCTCTTGCCGTCTCCCTCGCCTCTTCCCTCCGCTTTTCCGCCTCTGTTCACGTTTTCCGCCCCAGTTTTTCGGTTACTCGTCTTTAGAACTGCCCTGTTGTCGCGCCACGCGCGGCCCCGTCCAAGTAGATGGATAATTATTCTTCTCCAAATCAACATTTCGGCCACGATAGAATCCGTAGACATGATTTCAATGTAGCATTCCTTCTGGGGACACTTCTAGCGCTGCAAAAGAGTAGAGACGGGGCGGGGTACTTGCATATCGCGTGAACGACGAATCGAAAGATTGAGTTGCCGCGGTCTTCCCTTTTCCGACAGATGTGATGGGGCCTCTGTGGTTGTATTTCAGGTAGAGAACCATCTAGTCATCCCTCCAAATATGTACGTTTTATTCACGTCTTTATAGACGTTGTGGGAGTCCTGAATGTCTGCAGTGTGACAGTGTCGAGCTCCACATATTTCCGAAATAATACGACGGGCGGATGGTGTGAGTAAAAGTCAAAATCCCAAAAACGACGAAATATCAAGATCTAACAACTACTCTGCCAACACCCCCCAGTTTGGTCTTCGGCCTCCCTTTCTCACTCTCTGCCATCGAAAAAGGTGGCTTGGGAGGAAGTTAATCCTCTTTTGACGAGAGTGGGATTCGAACCCACGTCCGAAGACTGCGGAGAGCTTGAGCTCCTTAACACAGCGCCTTAGACCGCTCGGCCATCTCGCCGATGATGTCTCCGAGTGGTCGGCCTCGGCCGCAGCGCGTTTCGCGGCCCAGTTCCGTTCGGAAAGCGACCACAGCACCGCAGGAAGACTAGCAAGACGAGAGGCTCTCCGTCGCAAAACTCTTTCAGCCTCCAAGTGTACAGGGAAGCTGCGAGAGCGCGATGGCGAGTGAAAGTGCTGCCACATTTCGCCCGCAATCTTCAGACGAGGCCACAAACCGCAGGTTTGCGTTCTCTCCGGCGCTGTTAGAATCAAAATGCTCCTCGTCGCCGCAGAAATGCTCTAGAATACAGTAGCAAGCCTCTTCGCTAGTATATCGGTTAGTATAAGCGTCTCTCATGGAGATCACGCTAGAGCAGGGTTCGACTCCCTGGCGGAGAATCCCAGACGGGTGTATATCTTTTTCTGGTTGCGCACGCCCCGTACTTTATACATGGCAAGACGCACAGGGTCAGGGAGATATTGGGCAGTGAATAGTGGATGGAGAGAAATCGGAAGCCGGACCCGAAGCGCCACATGCCACATGCCGCACCATGGTCGCGCACCCGTTTCCGCCACCTCATGACAGGTTCTTCCCATTCTTTTCTCGCTCCGCAGAGGAGCCAAAACAAAAGCGGAAGCTCGGGCAGCTGCTGCTGCTCGTGCTGATGCTGTGCCCCCTCTGAGAATCGAACTCAGGGCTGAGGATTATGAGACCTTCGTTTTACCATTAAACTAAGGGGGCAGCGCTGGTGCTCGAGGTCAGACAGTCGTCCTCGATCGGTAGTCGTAGTGGAGGACGGCAGGTGGGATTGAGACATGAGGAGGTACGTATATGGCTGCAGGGCTGCAGTTCTGAGTGCGTTTCATGCCGCGTGGACTGCTGCCCGACTCTCTATCTTTCACAACGGTACCGTGAGCAGCGACATGGTGGCCCCTCTGAAAGAACCTGTCGGGGACCCAGACTTGTACCTCAACGAGTTGGATAACTGGGCCGCCGACGGGGAGAACGGCAGATCCAGAAGCACCAAATGAATGGCCTGCATCGCACGCTGAGACTTTCCCAAAGCTAAGTGTTCCCCATGACCAACGCTCGCTAGGTTCATAGGGAACATTGCAACCCAAGTTGTCGCAGGTGGGCTGACGTGGTGAAGTGGTTATCATGTCTGTTTTGGGTTATGCAGTCGCATCTCGCCTCTACAGATGGTCCTGGGTTCAAATCCCAGCGTCGGCCTCTCTTTTGCTGGTCTGCAGGTGGCGGAGGGGCGGAAATGTTTGCAATGCATCAAAGGGGGGTGCGGTGTGCGCGTCGTGCGGATGTGGGACGCGTGGTGGAGGCGTCGTGAGGGAACAATCAGGGATTCATGAATTGGGGGGAATGTCGCCGCCGTGTTTGGCGGTCGATGAGTGCAGACCATTCTTACGCCGACAGAAGGCCCTTCGGCGCGCCTGCACAGCATGCACCAATGTTGCGCACCTGCAGCTGCATCGCTGCGCGGGCCATGTACCATACGCCTGATAGACTCGACTCGAATCCCAGTCTTGCACTGCAGGAACGATGACGTCGCGTCTCCCAACTTGGACTGGCTGAAATCAACTTCAGTGAAGATAGGATCAACCTCGCTGTCAACCACAACGATAACACGCCATGGCGCTCCAGACCGGGGGCAACGGCCGGGGGAATGGAGAGGGCAGCAGCGAGGGCAGTACGCTTCTCGTCCTGAACGGCTGGCCTGCGCCGACAAGCTGACGTTCCTCATGGTCCTCGCGCCGAGTTTGTCCTTTTCGACAGCCACCGGCTCACGGATCCCGTCGAGTCGCTAACATGTACTGGCATGGAATTCAATGTTGAACAAGAGAACGACGCGGAGACATCCTGCCTTCTGGCCTACTGCTTGAGATACTTGAGAACAAACTCGAGGCTGGGCTCCATCGCCTCTTCCCACCACTTGACGCCCTCGGGCCACGGCCCGTTGGACTGGTGCACCTCGGCGGGACCGTGGCCCATGCCGACCGCGTCCGCCGCGACGGCATCGACGCCGCACGCCCTGAGCTTGTCGACGAGCCGGTAGCTCTGCTCCGGGAGGATGAGGTCGTCCGCGGTGCCGACGACGACGAATGTGGGCGGGAACTCGCCGCTCGCGAGCCCGAGCGGCGAGTCCTTGTCCTGGAACGGCGGGTCGCCCACCAGCAGCGGGATGATGAGGTCGTTGAACATGGCGGCGCCGCAGTACGTCTCGCGCGCAGCGAGCATCGGCTCCTTGTCGGCTCCCTCGGCCGCCCACAGGCAGCCCGTCACGCACGGGCGCGCCAGCAGGTACTGGTACGCCGCCTCGAGCTTTGGATCCGCCGCCCGCATCGCGTCAAAGTCGGACCGCGGGCGCGCGCGCGCGGAAAAGTGGACAAGGTCCGACATCGGGTAGACGGGCACGATCGCGCGGAGGCGCGGGAGGCCCGCGGCGATCACGTCGGCCGCGAGCAGCAGGACAGCGCACCCGCCAGCCGAGGCGCCCCAGCCCGAGACGCGCGCGGGGTCGACAGACCAGCCCTGCTCGGCGAGCGCGGCGTTGAGCCCCCCGTCGAGCACGAAGCGGTACGCGTCGAGCACGTCCGAGCGGATTTCGTCGAGATTGACGCTGGGCGTCAGTTTAAACACACATATCGACACAACTGAGCAGGAATAGTACTCACTGGGGCAACATGCGGTACTCTACGCTCGCGACGGCGACGCCGCGCTCGCGCAGCCAGCGCACCTGGCGATACGGAATGGATGTCGATGCGCCCATGACGTACGCGCCGCCGTGGAGGTATCTGCTGTCAGCGCATGTCAGCCGACCCGCGGCACGCGACATGTCGCTGGATGTTGCAACGTTTGCAGCGAGGCGCGTCCACACCCCACACTCACATGGCGAGCGGCACCGGCGCACCCTCGTCGCGCTCTGGCGCGTACACGTCCATGTAGCATCCGCCGTTCTGGACGTTCGGGAGGGGCTTGAAGCACACCCGCAGGTCGGGCGAGAATGCGCGGTCGACGGGGTCGAGCTGGGACATGGTGGTGGGACTCGGTGTCGAGGGGGAGTGGGAAGACAAGGGAGAAGCTCGAGTTGAGCTGGGGGATTTGAAGTCGCTCTCGGTGAGTATCCGGTGTAATGAAGCCGCGGGCCCGGACCGGCATGTCGGGCCGATTGCGTCCCGCGGTCCAAAGGTATCAAGGGCACATCGGCTTTCAACCGGCATTCACAAAGTTGGCGCCACAGTCTTCGTCCTCCATTTACAAACGACCTTGTCGCCGGACACCATGGCGGGACTCGCGCTTTCCCGCAGAACATGCCACATCTTGTGCTATTGCGTGCACCTCTCATAGCTACAATGTGGGCGCGGCGCACTGCAGCCGCGATCAGGTTCTATCTTCACAGATGTAGGTTCGCTGCTAAGGAGCATAGGCTCTTGTGGTGTAGTGGCTATCATACTCTCTTAGGGCGGCAGCTTGCCTCATAAGTTGGGAGTGGTCCTCGGTTCAAATCCGGGCAAGGGCCTTCGTTTTTGGACTGTGCAGCAACTCTGACGACGCAACAAGCAACATGGCAACGGGACGGAGCAGCCTGGCGGTGGACGCCTCGACAGGCCGCTGATCAGCAGGGTGGCAAAATAATAAAGCTCGTCATTCACGCATGCCACTGCGCCCGGCTCTCTGCTCCCATCCTGCTCGGCTACTTTAACGCATATGCATTGGACAGGTGCCCTAGACAGATGTCCTACTACTTGTTCACACTTAGAAGACCTTCTCGACCATGGTGACGCCCTCCTCGGCCTCGAGGCGGTCGCGGAAGAGCTTGGCGGTGGGCTCGTCGTAAGGAGCGTGGACACCGGGGGCGTTGAGCTTGCCCTCGAGGACGAGCTGGACGGCAAGACCACAGGGGACACCGACGAGCTTGGCCATGGCCGAGGGGCCGCCGTGGCGGTCACCGTACTCCTCGAGCATGGCGACAATGGTCTCCTCGCGGCCGTCGGCGCGGACAACCTCGAAGGTGTGCTGGAGGAGGACGAGGTCGACCTCGCCGTCCTGGAACTGGCACTTGGTCTCGAGGAGAGCGGCGAGCGAGTGCATGAGGGTGCCCTTCTGGGCGACGACCTCCTTCTCGGAGAGCATGCCGAGCGAAGAGAACTTCTGGAGGATAATCTTCTGCTGGCCGGCGGCGATCGAGGGGAGGGCCTGGATGGCGGCCGAGACGGCGGGGACGGTAGCCTCAACACCAAGGAGCTGGGCCGAGAGCTGGAGCCACGAGATGGGGGCGGCGCCGGCCTGGAGGAAGTCCTTCTGGGCGTCGTCGAGGAGACCCATGTCGGTCCAGGCCATGACGACCTCGCAGAAGCCACCGTAGCGCATGGTGCCGCGGATAAGGTTCTGGACCTCGGGGATGCCGTAGAACTCGCGGAAGGCCGAAGAGTCGCGGTTGGGGTAGGCGACGAGGTTGTAGGCGGGAGTGAAGTAGTAGGGCTGGGCAAACTTCATAAGAGCGTTGCCACCGGCAACGTTGGCCTTCTCGCCGTCCTTGAGGTAGACACCGTTGTTCTTGAGGGCCATGAGGACACCGACGGGCGACCACGAGAACTTGTAGCCAAGAGCGTTGTCCGAGGCAGCGGGCTCGGTGAGGCCACCGCAGTACGAGTAGAACGACTTGACCTTGCCGCCGGCCTTGTGGACCTCGTCAATGATCTTGACGGCGTAGAGGTGGTCAACTCCGGGGTCGAGACCAATCTCGTTGAAGCAGATGAGGCCGGCGTCCTTGAAGGCCTGGTCGAGCTCGCGCATCTGGGGGTTGATGTACGAGGTGGTAACGACGTGGGCCTTCTCGGCCAGGGCAGCCTCCATGACGGCGCGGTGGTTGGTGTAGGGGACGAGCGAAACAACAACGTCGTTGCCCTTGACAGCGGCGCGGAGAGCCTCGGGCGAGGTGACGTCGACCGAGATGGCGGTGGTGTTCTCGAGGCCCGAGGCGAGGTCCTGGGCAGTGGCGAGGGTGCGGCAGCCAATGGTGAGCTGGTGGCCGTGCTCAACAATGTACTTGGCGCAGGGGGCGGCGACGAGACCCGAGCCGAGAAGGAGGACCTTCTTGCCGGTAGCGTTGCCCGAGGCGGCACCGGGGCGGACACCGCCGAAGACGGGGAGGATGTTGTTGCCGTCCTCGACCATGGCGCGGCCAAACTCGGGGAGAACAAAGGCGGCCTTGTGGACCTCGGCGTTGTAGTACTTGCAGCCGGGGATCTCACGCTGGGGAATGTTCATCTGGCGAGTAGGCTCCTTGGAGCAGACGAGGAAGCCCATCGAACCCGAGGGGTAGGTGGGGATAGTCGAGGTGGCGTACTCGGCGACGGGGAAGAGCTTCTTGGTGGTCTCACGGAGCTCCTTGATGAGGGGAAGGTGGAGCCAGATGGACTCGCCCTGGGTGGACATGTGGCCGCCCTCCTTGAGCGCGTTGCGGAGGAGGGTGAAGTAGGGAGCCTCGAAGAGGGCAGCGGCGGGGCCGACGGGGTCCGACGAGTCGGTGATGATGACGTCGTACTCGTTCTCGTGCTGGGGGAGGAACTTGAAGCCGTCACCAATGAAGACCTCGACACGGGGGTCCTCGTAGCAGACCGAGAGGGTGGGGAGGAACATCTTGGAGACGCGGATGACGGCCTCGTCAATGTCGCAGAGGGTGACCTTCTTGACAGAGGGGTGCTTGAGGGCCTCACGGATGACACCACCGTCACCGCCACCGATAACGAGGACGTGCTCGGGGTTGGGGTGGGCGGCCATGGGGAGGTGGGTGATCATCTCCTGGTACCTGCACGTGTGTGAGTGGTGGAATCATTGCTGAGCTTAATTTCTGGCACGTACGAGAACTCGTCGCGCTCGGTGACCTGGATAGCGCCGTCAAGGACGAGGACGTTGCCGTAGGTCTCGGACTCGAAGACGAGGACATCCTGGGGGGTGTTAGTGGGCGTGTTCGGCAATGGCAAAGCGCGGTGCCCACCTGGAAAAGCGACTTCTCGTGGTGGAGGATCTGCTTGACCCTGGTTGTTAGTGTTTTGCGGACAGGCGCGCGTGTTTTGTCCGTGTGCTGCTCACTTGAGGGTCATAGCCTGACCTGCGGGGTATCAGTATGTGCTTTGTCGCGATCGCCGAGGGCGTTGGTACTCACCGGGCCACTGGGGCGAGATCTCGCGGAACCAGCCGTCTGGAGCAGTGTCAGTTTTGGTTCCACTTTCCCGCGGAAAATAACAGCAAGCATGGGGGGGTCTGGGCTGCGGGGCGGGGCTGCGGGGAGGAGGGTATCGAGAGGAGGGCCGTACGCACCGACGATGGAGGGGTGAGACTTGGGAACGGTCGCCATTGTTGTTTTGTTGTTTTGGTAAAGAGGAGGAGAGAGACGAAAAAAGGAAAAAGCGACGAGGATTTTTATCTTTTGGTCAAAGAGCACCGAAAATGGTCCTCCCACCCACCGGTGGGTGCACCACCAGGTGGGTGGGCCCGCTGCGGCGCTGGCTGGGACCAGACATATTACGTACACGCTAGCAGCAGGACTTGGCCGATCGACGAGTCGACAGCCCGCCCACAGCCAAGTGATAACAACCCTCCACGTGAGTACACGTCATTCTTTACTTTTAGCCTAATCTCCCCCTTTGCCGACGACGATCAAAGGTTCATGCTCATCTCCCGTGTCCTGCTCATCATCGACCCCGCCGAGCTCGCCACCAACGACATTGACGGACGCGGGTAATTGCAGTGGCCCCTTCTCGCCTAGAAGATATCCTATCGCCACCTTCTTTTTTTTTCTTTCTTCGTTTTTCTTCTTTTTGTCCTTCTTTTGTCCTTGAGGCCGACTAAAGCTGTCAGTATAATAGCCCTGCGACCAACCACAGTGGTGTGTATACGGCCCACCTCCACCGCGCGTCACGGTCGATTCTGACTCGTGCACGCTGTCATTGTCAGTAGCTCCCTCTCTCACCGGCCAGACCCGTAAAGACAGACACTCGTCCATCCCGAGGTCAGCACACCGCTCATTGGGGAGTTGGACGTCGTCAAACAGCTGAGACATCTCGCTCGGGTCGGTGCAAGATGCCGGTCATTTCCGTCCTAGTGATTGAGCACGCTGGCGAGGAGCTGCGAGTCTGCCCCGACGCACACCACACTGACTGAACCCATTCCGTTAGGCCCAACGGGCGCTGTGATTAGCAGGTTCCCTGTGTCAGTAGGGCGCGCACCTGGTCGAATGTGGGCTGTGGGCTGTGGGCTCAAGTCTCGCAGCTGCTGTCGGCATTGGCCGGGTCCAGAGGCGCCGAGACGAGGGCTGGAGGGGCAGCAGGGTCAACAGAACAAGCCACTCCCCGCGAGCCGTCTTCCCAGGGGCCTCGCAGCTGGAAGCCCGTGGCCGCTGCCATAGAGCTGTCTGCGATAAAGGACGCCAGGTCGATCGAAGGACAAAGTCGCAGGGAGAGAGTGGGCAGTGGGCAGACGGAGAAGCGACCTCCATGGCCCATTGTTGTTTTGTGATGCCAGGACGAGCAGGACGGGCGCGCGTGCGCACATTCAAGTGACACGAGCCGCCTGGGAGGCAATGATCGCTGCGATACATTGACTGCCCGTGCGAGGTGTGATCGCCGAGACGGGTGGTCGCGCTTTATTTCTTTGTCTTGTTCTAATTGTCGGGTTTCGCCCCGAAACTGCAGTTCCACAGATGGCTCCATGCTCCGTTACAACAGTGTCCACCCTCCTGGATTAATGTGGTTCAGAGGTCTGGATGCACCAGCAGGGCGTCCGCAACCCCCTGTATGCTCGCGTGTTGCATACCCATGGCGCTGCACTCCCGGTTCAAGGGCATTCCATGTCCTGCCGAGGACTCCTGGCGCCTTCCTATCGTACTTTGCTGCTCGGGTCTTGTTCAGACGGCCCACAGCGAGCCCCCAAGCGCGCGGGCGGGCTTGGGTTCTTCAGATATCGGCACATCGTTGGTGAAACGGTATCATGCGTCGTTGCCATTGAACGTCGACGCGGCAGGGGTTCGACTCCCTTACGATGTAGACGCCGCTCTCCCTGGAGAGCTGTGCTTCTTTTTCTGTTCTGCCTGGAAAGAGGGCTATTCTCAGACGCGGGGAGAGTGCTGAGGATGGCGAGTTGCAGGTGGCTGGGTCGGTGGGCTGGCCGGTAACTGCGAGACCTCGGCGGTCGTCAGTTGAAAGGCCTGCCGGTTATAGTTTCCTCAACACATGAACTGTACATTACTCCGTGGTCTACTCTCTTCTATGCACTTTGCCAAGGACACTGCCGAGGACTCTTCTCTGTACCGTACACTGGGCTACTACACTGTACTGTGACTACTACCGAGTGACAACCCCGCGGCCGCGTACACGTTCCCCAACAGCGCGCATGTCCACGCACTCCTACAATACTTGGGCGACAGTTCCAAAAGAGACAGGCCCTCACTCGCCAGCGCGGCGGGAGCGCTTGATGTGGCGCTCGTCCTCCAGTCCGTTCTGCTCGCCGTCTTCGCCCTCCTCGTCCGACTCGTCCTGGCGGCTGCGCTTCCGGCGGCGAGGGAGCAGGACCTCGGAAACGAACTGCGCCGAAGGCTGGCCGGGGAGCATGTTGCTGCCGTTGTCCTCGTCCAGCAGGTCCTGGAACTCGTCCTCAGAGTTGATGTACGTGCGCTCAACTTGGGAGGAAGGATTCGAGGTGAGTTGGGAAGAGGGTGGCGGGGCGAGTTGGGAAGCGGGCCGAGAGCCAGAGTTGCGGTCGCCGTCGAGAGTCACTTCGTTGAAGTTGCCGTCCTCGTCGATAGTCGAAGCGGCAGAGCCGAGGGCAGCGTCGACGGCCATCGAGTCGCTACGGCTGCCTGGGTTGGGGTTTGGGGGTCGACTGGCGCCCTGGGCCTCGCGGTTGAGGCGGTCGGGGCGGTTGTGGGGCTCGATGGGGTCGTTGGACTGACAGCACTCCCGATCGTCGTTGCAGCTGTTGAGCAGCCCAAGGGGATTATCAGGTGAGTTATCGCCAAGCTCCGTCCGGTGGTCGAGCGAAGACGAGGTTGGGGGGTTAAATGACGGCATCGGAGGTCGATGGGCCGTGTAGGTCTAGCTGCAGGCGTACAGTTGGAGTGGGTAGGTGGAACAAGAGAACGGACGAGGGTTGATGAGACAGGCCGGAAGAGGGAGAGTGAGAGTGAGTGAAAGAGTGAAAGGAGTAGTATAATGAGCGGGGTAACGAAGGTCTAGCGTGTTGTGGCGTCCTGATCAACCTCCACTCCCTCACCATCTCGACTGGCAATCCAATACAGACGCTTGTGTAACACCATCCTTTGTATGCATGACACCATGCACTAATGCACGGCGCAGTCGTCCAGCTTTGGGACGGAGCGCTACCGGAGCATGCTGCTACGGCCGGAACCTCGGCACTCGGTGCTTGGGTTAGCGAGCGACTGGCGCTGCCTGAAGGCAAGAACCCATGTCAACAAGGTTCACACCACGATTCGTTCAGGCGGGTGGGGGAGAAAAACAACATAGCTGCTATCCTGGTGGGGCTTGAAGTTGTCTACTTATGAGTGGTGACATTGTCGGTACCGTGCTTCTGTCGGTAAGGCTCGTCACAGCCATCCTACCCGTCGTTGTCCTCGGACATGCACGTTTGGAAAATCGAACCCGGCATGTAGCCACTTTCGCCACGCCGGAGCGGCAACTCGTTTCTTTTCCCACTTCCTGTCCTCGACTATGACATTGATATTACCAGCTACGGGGGGCTCAATCTACACTGTGGTGTCATTTTCGTGCCAATGCTCAACGGTGGGAGGCGCAAAAGCGTGCACAACAAGCGAGGCAATGTGCACGGTTACATCTACCAAAACGCTGATATCGTGGCCCCCTTAGTTTAATGGTAAAACGAAGGTCTCATAATCCTCAGCCCTGAGTTCGATTCTCAGAGGGGGCACAACAGCATGAGTGCAAGCAGTTGCCGGCTGCTTGACCATCTCTTTTTGATGTGTTTCGGTTGTGGAGAGTCGCAGGCGGTTGGGGAGGTCTGTGGATCGGTGACGGACGAAAATACGGCGTTTGTGGCACTGGAGATCGATCCTCATTGTGCTTTGCCATGAAAGTAGCCCATCTCTGTTTCTCGTTGTTGAACTATTTGCTATTGCAAATGCGACAGAGGGAGGAATAGGGGGCAGCTGCTACCGACCTCATGTCTTGCAGCATACGGGGTGTCCAGCGCGGCGACCCCGTCCGAGATGGAACGGCAGTTAGCTGCCAGAGCACGGGCGTGTAGCTCAGTTGGTAGAGCGTGTCATTAGCACCCTCCCTCTTCGATCCTCTGGATCCAGGAGTAGAGAATTCTTGACAAGGTCTTTGGTTCGATTCCTAACTCGTCCAGAACGTCTTCGGCAGAAGACGCTTCCTTTTTCCATTTTTCTCTTTCTCACAGCATGATTGGCAACGCCTCGAATAACGCAACTTCTCCTCGAGCATGGGCTTGTGCTAGGAGCATATCTGTGGTCAACAAGATGGGTGGGCACAGAGTCGTGGCAGTTTCTAGCCTGCCACAGAAGAAAACAAGAACGTTCTCCCCGCAACAGGACTCGCTCAAACTCCGCTGTCCTTGAGAAAGTGGAGCAGGAATGAGATTCGTAGCCACAGGTGCCAAGTCGTTGCGCTTGCGCCGCTTCCCGTTTTCCAATGGTTGTGGCAGCTCGACACTCCATCCCCAACGATCTCCTTACATATCAACCCAATCGGTCAAAGGCAAAGTAGTGCCAATAACACCTGTGAAGTTCCCACAGTGTATGTGAGAGCGGTGGAGGCCAGCTTGGCGCTCGCCGCTGTCGACATCTGGGGTGCCTAATGCGGGAGTGGCGGCACGGTCATGGGTCCAGTGGATCTGCACATCCTCGGCAGTGTTGCAGCCGTGTCAGCAGCGAGCACCGCTCTGTTGACGGGGACAGACGCTCTATTCACTGGTTGTGAGGTTCACACCCGCAGAGAAAGAGACTCCACGGCGGCCGGAGAATGCCTGTTCAGGCTCCAGTCATATGGCTCTCCTGGATCTGGGCCCCCCTCGGCAGCTGCGCCGTGGTCGACAGCGAGCAGCGCAGTCCTTATCACGGAGACGGCCATGCACTCATTCGCCGGTCGTGAGGCTTATAAACTCAACTATACAAGCCGTTCCCGTGCTCCGGAGAAAAGGCTGGAAACTCGGGCAATTGGATCTCCGCGTCTGACGAGCGTATCAGTCTGGGCAGTTCGTACCCCCGATCCCTGAGCTTACTCGAATCTATCGTTCAGAAAGTCGCTGGGCTCATAGGTACCGAGTATTCTGTATCTTGCCCCTCCCAGGATCGTATTGGTAAACAGCCCCGGAATCCGGGACCGGAGGCTGTCTGGTCTCCAGCGTCCTTATCCTAGGCAGCCCAGCCACTCAATGAACTGGATGATGGAGGTTGTGGTCCGGCTGCTTCTGTTGACGATGCGCAGCACCCAGGACTGGGGATTTTTTGTGGAGCACTAGAGTAAAGTGCAGTCAGTAGGGAGGATGACATGCTGTGGAGTGTTAGTCGTGCAAGCTGGTCGCGTTCTAGTGGTGTCTACAAAAGGTGTATTTACCCGACATTCCACACTTCCCTGAGGGCAGTCGCGATCGGCCATATCTGATATCGCAAGCTATCTGCAGCCAACGCCACATTAAAAGTTTGGGGTGCTGTGTCAACCACCTATGCCAAGACTCGCAGACGTGTTCCTCGCGCTCCAGCCCTCAAAGCAACATACACAGACATGTGTATAGCTGTACACATGTACCCATTTGGCTGGTTGTGGGGCCATGGGGCCGTGGCCGGAAAATCGCTGAATACTCTCGGCTGCCTCACCAGATTCACCGCTGCTGGCTATGATTTCTGGGGCTGGTCTCGGCGCCGCCCTCTCCTGGTACCGTTGCGCGGGAAGTACCAGAGATTAACAAGGTCGGCGTTCTCATGAGTTTATCTCGCTCATCGGAGAATAAGCTCCCCCCCCCAATCTTCTCGTGTCTGCAGAAAATAGTTCCGCCAGCTGCCACATTATTCCTCACTGTTGGGAGAGATTCGTTGACAGATTGGGTGGACGAGGTACGGAAGAGTTACAACGCTCGGGGAGCTGTCGCTTGGTGAGCTAATCTCGGTTATCAAAAGATCGCGGGACCGATCGGGATCGTGGGGATGCGCAGCTGACCATGCTTTTTTATCTTCTTTTTGTTTCGTCTGTTTTTGGTGAGAAAGAGGGTGGGAGTGCTCCAAGTGCCACACTGTGCTTGGAACACGAGCCGACGAATGACTCCTCCAAGGATGTGGCAACCGGAAGCTGATGGTGTGGTAAGTGACAGTTGATTAAGTGCTCCCAGCTTCCAGCGAAGAGCTTGCATCAACATGAGTGAGCTCACGAAGAGCAGAAAAATGGTATAAAAACAGGACGTTCTGATCTCTTTTCTGACCATCAGCAACAGCTATCCACCGMTSTSAAMKASCACTTCAACCAACCTCCACAACCACCAACAATCAACATGCGCTTCGCTGTTCTTGCCACCGTCCTCGCCGCCACCGTCGCCATTGCCGCGCCCGCTGAGCAGGCCGCCAACGACAACAAGGGTGTCATCCAGTTCAAGGGCGACGACGGCGTCGTCGTGGACGTCACGGAGGGCTACGTTACTGCCGCGGACAACAAGGCCGCCAAGCGCGACGACGGCGACGTCGAGGAGCGCGCCTGGCGCTCCTGGCACCACGGCCCCGGCTACGGCCCCAAGTACCGCTGCGGCAACGGCTGGTGGGGATGCGGCTGGGACCGCCGCTACAACGGCGGCAGCCGCTGGACCGTCGGCTGCTGCCGCGGTGGCTGGTGGCACTGAGCGCTTCCCGAAGCCGTGAGTGTGCACTTGGGCTGTGGCAGCTAACATGAGCAGACAGGTAGCCAATCCGGAATTGCACCTGGCTTGAATAGGGTACGAAAGAAGGAGAAAAAACAAGCCGAAAAGGCTTCAGCCCGGCAACAGCGGGTGTGCAAGCACTATTTGTAGTTGGGATGAACTCCTTGAGGGCGACAATTGCACGAAGCACTGTGGGAATGTGAGGAGGAACAATCCGCAGCGGCAGACTAGACTTGATTTCATCCTTTCTTCGCTTTGGGCGACGCTACCACGCCACCTTCAATAACGACATAACGTCTTCTAACAGGGTTATCGAAAAATTCTCAAGTAATAGGCACTGACTGAGTTCGGCTCCGGGCTTGGCTTCTAATTGTGGCAGGGCCACAGCGAGCAGGATCCCTCTTTCACCTGTTCGTTCTGCCAGAGGCTCCGCAGCGGGGAGAACAGAAAGAAAGCAGCAATCATCACATCGCTATGGCCTAGTGGAAAGGCGCCAGGCTCATATAGAAACCTGGAGATCGCAGGATCGAAACTTGCTGGCGATAGGACAGCTCCTAAGCGAGCAGTTGGTTTTTGCAGCTCAAACCTCGTGGGAGAACGAATGTTCTGAAAGTCGAATGTTCTGAAAGTATGCATCAAACAGGGTATCGTCCATCACCCCGCGGGTCGCGCAGCGACCAGAGCCCAAGAAGGGTAGGCATGTTGTGGTTTGGTGGGGCGGTCTGTGTCTCAGCGGCACCCGCCGAGGGCACTCTCTTGATTCACTCCTGACGGCGCTCAGTCCGAGTCCGAGTCCTCCCAGACGGACACCTCCGCCATGCGGAGCGGGCGCCCGGTGGTGCCCGAAACGGAGCGCACCGGCATGGCATCGCCAGCGGGAGCCTTGTTGTCCGCGCCCTTGCCCTTCTTCTCCCTCTCCCGCTCCTTCTCCCGCTCAAACAGGCGCGTGAGCTTCTTCTCCCCCAGCCAGCCCTTGCGCCGCTCCTTGTCTTTGTCGTCAACCACAAGGCTGGGCGTGCCGGCGCGCGCGGGCAGAGCGAGCTTGAGCGCCGCGGCGCCGCCGGCGCCAAACGTGCCGAACGTCCCGGTCGGCGAGGGGGGCTCTGCGGCGGCGCCGCCGGTAGTGTAGCGTGCGAGGTCGGGGCGCGGCGCCAGGAGCGTCAGGACAGGGACGTGCCGCGACGGCGGGCCGCAAGAGAGTTGGAGACAAATGGCTCGTGAGGCACTTGCTGAGGAAGCGGACGCTGGGGAGTACCGGGGAAAGGCGAGGCGGAGCGCGTCGTGAGCGCGGCGTACGTCGAGTCGTGCTTGATCTTGCCGCTGGGGGACGGCATGGTCGTGCGCCCAACAGTCGACGAGTGGGCGCGGGGCGTGTGGGTACTCGCGCCGCTCGCTCCCGCCCAGCTCGTACCGCTCAGCAGCGCCGCGAAGAGCCGCAGCGCCCGGCTTTCCTTCTCCGTGCCCTCCTTGAGCGTCCCCTTGTCACCGTCATTGGCGGTGCCGTGGTGCTTGTTGTTGTCGCCAAGCTTGCCGTGCGCCAGCTCCGGCGGCGTCTCGTCCTGCCACCCTGGCCTCCACTTCGCGACCTGCTCGAGCGCCGACTGCACACTGTGCCTGTCGTCCGCGGCGGAGGCACCAGTACCGGTGCCGGTGCCGGCGCGCCTGCGTATCGCGTCCCGGTCGACCGCCGTCCCGTCCGTGGAACACGAGACGCCCGACTCGCGCCCTTGCCCTTGTGCCGGTTCACCGCCACCCACCTTCGCAGGCACAGGCCCCGAGAAGCGGCGCATCGGGCGCAGCGCCTCCTCCCACTGCGCGTCGCCCATGAGCGCGAGCTCGCGCGCGAGCGCGTCCGCGAGGGCCTGCAGGCGTGCCGTCTCGCGGACGACGTCGCGGCGGCGCGTCATGGCGGCCACGAGCTCGGCGAGCTCGGTGCGCAGGTCGTCGTCGTCCATTGTGCTCACGAGGCGGGTGAGCGAGTCGCGGACGACCTGCGCGGCGGCGGCGGCGGGAGCTGGGCGCTGAGCGGTCTCCGCAGCTGGGGCTGCAGCTGGGGTGGGAGCCGAGGGGCGGGCGTGAAGCGCGCTGGCAGGGGTATGCGGGGGCGCGGAGATGCGCGTCGCGGGCCGCTCGGTGGTGAAGGAGCTCGACAGGGAGCACGAGCGGCGGAGATGGAGAGGCTGGGTGTGGCCGGCCGAGAAGTCGCCGTCGGGGCGCGGGGGAGACGCGGGGGTGGGTGGCGGAGGAGGAGGGCGGAGAGGCGTGATGGGCGAGCGCAGCGAGTGGGGGCGGACGAGGGGCGTCGCAGGCCAAAGGGCAGTGGGGATCACGGGCGATTCAGAACGGCGAGCGAGACCCGGACTCGGACGTGGGCTGCCGGGTCTACAGGTCGAGGAGACGTGCAGCTGTTCGAGGTCGGTCCCGGAGGAGTGCTCTGAGAACGGAGCAGCGGTCAAGGGGAGGGAAGTGCGGCGCAGCGGCGAGGGAGCGCTCTTGAAGCTGCCGTTGGAAGGGTTCGCGAGCGGCTTTGGGGTGTTGCTACGAGGGACTGTGATTGCTGTCAGTGAGTGGTCCTTGGTCGGTCGGCTGAAGACATCCGTGTGAGGGTCAGCCTGATTCAATCAGGTGCTCCCAGGTTCACCAGGACTAGGCTCACTGCGGTCGATAGCTGTGTTGGCTTCACATGCGTCGTAGTCCTCCATGGTGCGCGAGGAAGACACGCGGTGGGCGTGGCGTGCGACGCTGGTCGGGTAAGGCAAAGGACCCAAAGGGGAGTGATAGACAGCGGTTGAAGCTGTTGTCGCTCAGGCAGGAGTGAAGCTGTCAAGCAGGACACGCGAGCGGTGGACGGTTGGAGGGGGGAAGAAGGTAACAAGTTGAAGGAGGGAAGAAGAAGATGAGAGAGGGAGAGAAAGAGAGAGTTGGGGACGACGAGCATATATCAGCGGCTGCGTAAAGAGAGGCGAGGGGACAGCAGCGCCAAACACTCGACTCGAGCGCGGTGCTCGAGGATAATGCCACCTTGCGTCCCCCCCTGCTGCGGACTCGGAACACGACACGCGGTGGCGGCGACCCAGTGGTGCTGTGCACCACGCACCAGGCACATGGGTCGCCCGTCGAGAATGCGAGTGCTTGGTCAGTAGGAAGTGAGCTGAGGTGCAGCTCGTATTGCGGGGGCGGTGTGTGTCGCAGGCTGCCTGGTGCTCTGCGTAGGGACCGTAGAGGACAGTTCTGGCAGCGTTCTCTGAGGAGCTACGGAGGCCTGTGGTGGTCGAGGCTGGAATGGAGAGTATCCCTCTTCGGAGCCATGATATGTCAGCTGCCATAGAGAACGGCCCATCGAGAAGCAAGCAAAGCTGTCAGCGCGTCAAAAGGTCCCGAGTCAGAGAGGAAAGTCGGCGCGACGGACAAAGGAGCTGCAAGTGAGAACCAGATGCGGTGGTGTCAGCGGCAGCAGAGACAGGACGCGAGCTGCCTGCTCCCGAGATCTCGGGGCGACAGAAGCACGCCGCGCGGCGCCGTGTGTGGATGTCTCAACGCCAACCACGATGCGGGCCGCCAGCCCGCCCAGTGAGTCGTGCTGCCCCCCTCAACGGTGGAGAAACTACGTACATACAACGGGAATCAAGGAACAGATACATCTGATACGCGGGCGAGCATGTCACATCGATTGAAGACGTGAGGGTGGAGGAGTCAAAGAGGTGCGGAGGGAAGGTGGATGGAAGCGAAAGTGGAAAGTGGGTGGAATTATAATAATAGGAGCGAGGCGCCACACGACAGCCGCGTAGGGCCGGGTGTGGCGCGGATTGTACCCTGCAACTCCCCTCCTGGGACCCCATTCCCGCACTTCATACCCCTGCCGGCGTGCTCGTCCCCCGATCCACCATTAGACATGGCGGACGCACGGACGCGGGCAGGGGTGCGAGGGTGCCGGAGTGCGAGTGCGAGTGCAGAGTGCAGGGTGGTAGTCCAGAGTGCAGTGGTCGTTACTTGGGGGTCCTCGTTACTCGTTACGTGGCTGGCTGGTTTCTGTTGCCGGGAGTTTGATGATATTACGTTGAATTATTCACTCGGTCTCGTAGGGGCGGGCACGGCTGGCCCGTTTTGGATGTCGGCTGTCGGCTATCGGTGTCGGAAGTGTTTGACTTGGTTGCTGTTTAGTTTCTTGCTCGAGGTCTTGTTACAGGAGTAGGGGTGCGGATGCGAGCGGCGAGCATCCCCACGTGCATGATCTGGGTCCTCCTTACGCGGCGGCGACGGCGGTCGGACGCACCTCGGCGGAGGCGCGCTGTGCGGCGAGACGCTCCTTTTCGCTTGCGCGCTTGCGCTCGCGCTCCTTTTCGCGCTTCTCCTTGCGGCGGGCGGCCCTCCACTCGCGCACCTCCTCGACGACGGCGTCCTCCATATCGCGGAGGGTGCGGTCCATGGCCTCGAGCTCGGCCATGAGTGCGCTGCCACGCGTTGCAAAGTCGTCGCACTGGCTGCATGTGGCCGGGTGCGGCTCGGCGTCTGTGACGACCTTGGTGTGTTCGCGGCGGGCCTGGAGGGAGGGTCAGCCTCTGGGTGCTGTGCGGCATCGCTGGAATCGGAGCCAGGACATGGAATGGAATCATGGCGCGGGATGCTAGCGAGCTTCTGGAACACGCTTGCAAGGTGAAGCAATTGTCACACCGCCAGAGATGGCAGTTCCGCCGAGATGAGGTGAGACATCGCCGCGGCGTGAACAAGCTTCAAGCATGTTTACGACTCCCATTCATCAGAGCCTGATGACACTGCTCAGGCTTGCCGGGATGTAAAGAGTTTGAAGCGAGGCTCCAAGTTCGGTCTGGGCCACCAGCAGAGCACTTACCTCGGTGAGGCTCTTGGCCTGGGATGCTTTTGCGGTGGTGAGCTTCTGGATAGTCTGGATGTAGCGCATGGATGGGTGGCTTGCGACGGTGGATGTAGACTTGACGGTAGTGGTGGTTGCGGCCGAGGGCTCACGAGAGACGCCTGGGCGTTCGGGGGACGAGGCGATCGACGCGGCGCCGGAGGCGGGGGCGGGGGCTAGGTGGGCGGTGCTGCCGGTCTCGGAGGGGGTGGCGTGGCCGTCGTTGGAGCCGGGGCATGTGGAGATGGACGGCGTGCCCTTGGTGGGGAAGGGGTGGAGGGCGGAGGGAGGCGGCGGGGGCCCAAGAGGCGGCGACGCGGAGGGTGCTGAGGTGGAGGCGGCGGGGGAGACGACGGGCATTGTGGGTGGGATGTGTGATGTGAAGAGAGTGACAGAGGGAAAGAGAAAGACAGCGACGAGGTGGTATCAGAAAGAGAGTGGAAGAGAGTGTGAGAGAGTGATGTGCCGTGGTGGTGTTGTCGATGAGGACGACGACTCTGGCAAAGAGAGAGAGATCACGGCCTGGACAGAGACTTTTGTCGCCCAGACCTTTCTTTGCCGCGGCTGCCCCCCTCTGCACGCACGCACGCACGCACGAACGAACGCCACAGTCGCAGACCTTGGACAGTCGCACCCCCCCCTCCCCCCCCTACCTATCCAAGCCCAGCACCCCGCTGCCCTACCTCCTCCTCACCACCAGCGACCTCTCTCAACGGACGGTGCGAGCCGAGCGTTTCCGAAAAAAGCCTGCCGCCGTTTGCTTGGCTCTTTCCTGGCTGGTCTCTCTTTTTTTTTTCTCCCTCTTTTTTTCTGCTCCTGCTCCTGCTCCTGCTCCTGCTCCTGCTCCTGCTCCTCTGCTCCTCTGCCCCTCTGCCCCCCCCGTGCATGGCCCAGCCCTGTGTTATCAGATAATCCCGCCAACTACAGCTCTCGGTCCCCAATCACCCGACTCTGCTTCCCCTGGGACTGGTGCCGTTTTCATCCACCTTCCCACCCACAACCTTTTAATACCCCCCTCTCTCTCTCTTGTCTTTCCCCCGCGTCGTCGTCGCTTTGACATCTCACCACAACACCTACTCGACATCTCATCTATAATCAGGTGGTCCTCTGTCGTCGGTTGAGATCAAAACACACACTCTCCCCCCGCTCCACTCCCTCCGACATCCCCCTCAAAATGGTTGCTGCCGCCGTCCTCGCGGCCCTCCTCCCCGCGGTGGCCCAGGCCGCCGTCATCGAGCACTGGTGGAACATTTCGTACGCCCAGGCCAACCCCGACGGCGTAAGTCTACCCCCGCACTCACTGTCACTAACCGCATCAGCTCTTTGAGCGCCGTGTCATTGGTGTCAACGGCTCGTGGCCCCCTCCCATCCTGTACGGTACCCAGGGCGACAAGCACCTCATCCACGCCTACAACGGCCTCGGCGATGACAAGATCCCCACCGCCCTCCACGCCCACGGCATGTTCTTCAACGGCACAAACTACTTTGACGGTGCTACCGGCGTCACCCAGTGTGGTATCCCCAACGGCCACACTTTCGACTACGAGATTGACACCTCGCTCAACCACGGTACCTTCTGGATCCACGGCCACTACAACGGCCAGTACGTCGACGGTCTCCGTTCGCGTAAGTCACTACCCCAAGACTAGCTCTCACTCCAGCCAACATTATTCTCCCCAAGGAGAAGCGTTCCGACAACGTCACCTGGGACGAGGAGTACACCATCATTGCCGGTGACTGGTACCACCGCCAGCACCAGGACATGCTTGACAACGACTTCCTCCACTGGACCAACCCCACCGGTGCCGAGCCCGTTCCCGAGTCGGCCTGTATCTACATTGCCAAGGGCGACAAGTACCTCCAGTCCAACGAGGAGATCTCCTCCGGTGTTGGTGTCAACGACAACGCCTTTATCCCCTTCGAGGCCGGCAAGACTTACCGTCTCCGTATCATCAACATGGCCGCCCTTGCCATGTTCCAGATCGCCATCGACCAGCACGACATGTACATTATCGAGACTGACGGTGTCGAGGTCGAGCCCTACCTCATTGATGCCGTCACTATTTCCGTTGCTCAGCGTTACTCGGTCCTCGTCAAGGCTAAGAACGAGACCTCGAAGAACTACGCCATGATGTTCATGCAGTCGCAGGACATGTACGACGCCGTTCCCGAGGAGCTCATCCTTAACAACACTGTCCAGATCCGCTACGCCGAGGCCAACGAGAAGGCTACCGAGGTCATCTACGAGACCATCCCCCTCATCGACGACACCGACTTTGTCCCCGTTGAGAAGGAGGCTTCCGTTGCCCCCGACGTCGAGTTTACTCTCCACGCCTACTTTGACACCTTTGACGACGGCACCAACCGCGCCGCCTTCTCCCTTGACGGCGCCTACCAGAACTCGACCTTCCGCCCTCCCAAGACCCCCTCGATGTTCACCGCTCTCTCGATGGGTGACGACGCTTCCGAGCCCGCCATCTACGGCCACCAGTCCAACGTCCTCTCGTACAAGCACAACCAGATGGTTCAGCTTACCGTCCACAACTGGGACGCTGGATTCCACCCCTTCCACCTCCACGGTCACATCTTCCAGGTCATTGAGAAGTCGTTTGACGTCACCTCGGACGACCCCGTCATCAACCCCGAGACTGTCGACGTCCAGGCCAACCCCTCTCGTCGTGACACCATCACCATTCCCCCCGGTGGCAAGGTCGTCCTCCGCTGGCGCGCCGACAACCCCGGTGCCTGGTTCTTCCACTGCCACATTGACTGGCACCTTTCGTCTGGTCTCGCTGCCATCTTCATTGAGGCCCCCGAGGTCATGCAGGAGAAGCTCAAGGTTCCCGAGTTTATGATTGACCAGTGCAAGGCCATGAACACTCCCCACTCGGGCAACGTTGTCGGCAAGAACTCGACTACCGACTTTGCTGGCCAGCCTTGGGGCCCCTTCCCTGTCAAGATGAACTGGACCCCCAAGGCCATTGGCGCCATGGCTGGCTGCATCATCACCTTCCTCGTCGGTCTCGCCACCATCATCTGGTACGGCACTGGCGGTCTCTCGGAGGAGGAGCTCGAGGAGGAGGTCCGCCGCACTGTCGAGGCCAAGCAGAACAAGGTCCCCATCTGGAAGAAGTTTGGCTCTGGCCGCGCGTAAACAATCCCCTCTCCATCTCCCACTCATCGCATAGGGGCTTGTAGAGTTAAATAGCAGTAGTTTCCCTTTCCCTTCATCTCTTGCAGTACTACCACCAGGCGAGTTGGCAGCTGGGTAGCGAGTAGCCCGGCTGCCATTCATTAATATACAAAAAATGCAGGATACATTAGACCAGCTGTGAGCGAGCCCGGTGGAGCCGAGCGAGGTGTGGGCGGAGTGCAACCGGGCCATGAACCAGGAGCCGCGGCACAACACCACCACTCCTTGTGCTATCCGTCTCGCCCCGTCCACGACTCGCTAGTCGCAGCACTGTCGGCAGACCTGTGTACGTGGAGCAGCAAGCGTCTGGCCCGCCTCCACTTGACTGCCCCCATATGGGTTAGAGTCTTGCAGGTGAGTAAAGTGAGCCTTGCGAGCGATGGCGCCCGTGTGTAGCCACAAATGTGTGTGTGTGGCCTTTTTGCACCGGGCTTTCAGACGATTAGAGGATATGTATGGTATGATGCTAGTCGTGCTTTCCATCCTACCCATTGCTATCGAGAAAGCGAGAACAGAGGCGTCGGCGTCACTCGTTTTACGTCGCAATGATAGCGGATGAGCAGGGGCCGGTCGCTTAGGGACCGAGGGGATCGACGACGACGACAAGTTCTGCCCCGGCCGCTAGGCGGGCTGGCAGGTGCTCTCTTAGGGATAGTGGCGGGGGGGAGTGATAGAGAGAAAGAAATGTGACGAGTGCTGGACCAGTGGCCACTGGATACGGCACGGCGGTGTCCTCCCCCCACCTCTTGCCTCCAGCTGTGCATCATGTATTTTGTCTGCCCCAAAAGGTGACCCAGTGACAGAGTGGATGGAACACTTGTGAATTGCGGGCAGCCCCCCCCCCCCCCATCTCTCTCGCTGTCGCCGGCGGCTGTGGATTTCAGCGGGCCCAGATTATCCCTGAAATGACGTTGAAGCAGTGTGTGACAGCCCCAGCCACAGCCAACCACCACTCAGTGACTCTCCTCTCTCGTCCACAACTGCATTTGGGTTTGACACGTCGGGGCGTGTTGCTCTTTCTTTCTCTCTCGCGCACGACCTCGTCCCTCTTTTATATCTACCCCACACTCCCCAGACGATAAACTCTTTATACCACTCCAGCCCGGCGACTAGATCAACAGACGGCTCGAGCACCTCCAATCTCGGCATCGATACCGGACATCGTACAGACTTGAACACCTCCAACCTCCAACACCCCCTCCTCATCTCCACTCGCCATGCCTGCAGCTAAAGGCAACGGCAAGGGAAACGGCAAGGGCAATGGCAGCAACGGCAACGGCAACGGTGCCAAGCGGCCCGCCCCCATCGCCATGCCGACAGGACCGTCGATCCCCGGCCCTAGGACCCCAAAGACCCCGCAGGACGAGGCGATCGCCTTCTTCTCCGCCGACGGCGACGGAACCCCGGTGCAGGTCTGGGAGCTCATCCTCGAGGACGACGGAGGTCCCAGTGCTGCAAAGTCTGTGAGTTGCTAGCTGTCGTCACGAGCTCACATTAGTACATCCGCCTGCCCGCCCCGACCAAGCCCTACGTCCTCCGCTTCGCGATCCACCCCGGCTCAAGCTGTACCCGCAACGGAGTCCTCAAGTCGGACTTTCCCGTTGACGGCGGCGTGTTTGAGCGCGGCAAGTGGAACGAGCGCAAGCTGCCGTCGGACCTGAGCAAGTGAGTCGCTCTTGTCGAGCCCAGCTGACTCGAGACCTATCCAAGTCGACTTTGCCATTTCCGCGCCCGGCGCATTCTGCTACTATATCGAGCACGATGGCCCCGACGGCGAGCGTGTCCAGGGCCGCAAGGGGTACTTTAACGTCGACCCCATCATGACCGTCCCCCGCCGCACACCCTTTGCGCTGGAGGGCGGCGCGGACCCCCTGCACGACACAACCTCGGGCTCGGTCACGGCGCAGTCGCAGGCCCTCCCCCTCGACAGCCTCATCATTCTCTCGATCATTGCAAAGTGGCAGGGCGTAGTCACGGACTGGGACAAGCACCTTGCCGAGGCCAGCAGGCGAGGATACAACATGATCCACTACACCCCGCTGCACCCCCGTGGCAGCTCGGGCTCGCCGTACTCGATCAAGGACCAGCTCGCGTTCGATACCACCCTGCTGGCCGACCCCAAGGCCAAGGATGGCGGCGTTGATGAGATTAACAAGGTTATGCTCAAGGCCAAGCAGCAGTACGGCCTGGGCGCCATCACCGACGTCGTGCTCAACCACACCGCGTTCGACTCGGCCTGGCTCAACGACCACCCCGAGGCTGGTGAGTTGCCCCGACAGCTTCCAATCTAACTCTTAGGCTACTCTCCCCACAACACTCCCCACCTCGCACCTGCCGTGGTGCTCGAGAATGCGATGCTCGAGCTCACTGCCCAGCTCCCGGCTCTCGGCCTTCCGACGCGCCTCACGAGCGACGCCGATCTTAGCAAGATTGGCAGTGCGATCCAGGATGTGATTAACAAGGCGAGCATCTGGCGTTACTACGTCTTTGATGTCGCCTCGTCGGTCGCAGAGGTCGAGGCCGCGATTGCGGCCGGCAAGGTCAAGGCGTGGACTGGAGAGGCGCTGGCTGGTCGCAACCCGGAGCAGCTCTCCGTGATCGCCAAGCAGGCCCCTGGGTTCATCGAAAACTTCCGTGCCTTTAGTGCCCCGTACTGCAGCAAGGTTCCTGCCGAGGTGGCTGCAGGCTTTATCCAGGCTGCCGCCCCGAACCAGTCTGCCGCACAGCAGGCGGAACACTGGGGCAAGATCCTCGACATTCTCAACGTCGACCTCTACAAGGAGTGTAACGAGGACCTCGCTGCTGCAAAGGACGGCATTGTCGGCCGCCTCAGGTACACCCGTCTCGAGCACGACGGCCCCAACATGGGCGAGATTAACAAGACCAACCCCCTCGTCGAGCCCTACTTTACCCGCCTTGCCCCCAACCCCAAGCACCCCGAGGCCGCTCTCACTCTTGCCAACAATGGCTGGATGTGGGGCGCCGACCCTCTCAAGAACTTTGCAGAGTACCCCTCCAAGGCCTACCTCCGCCGCGAGGTCATTGTGTGGGGCGACTGCGTCAAGCTCCGCTACGGCAAGGGTCCCGAGGACAACCCGTGGTTGTGGTCGCACATTACCGAGTACTGCGAGCTGCTCGCTGACATCTTTGACGGCTTCCGTCTGGACAACTGCCACTCCACTCCCCTGCACGTTGGCGCGCACATGATTGACGCCGGTCGCCGTGTCAACCCCAACCTCTACGTCATGGCCGAGCTCTTCACCGGCAGCGAGGAAATGGACCTCAAGTTTGTCCGTGAACTCGGCATCAACTCGCTCGTCCGTGAGGCGTACAACGGCAACGACAATAAGGAGTTTTCGCGTCTGCTCTACCGCTTCGGCGTGGGCAAGCCGATCGGCTCGATGGACGCTGCTTGTCTGTCGTCGCCGGGCGAGCTTCATTGCCTGTACGGCCACACCGCAACCCGCCCTTGTGTGGTCACCCCGCTCCAGGGCTCGGCTCCTCATGCCGTGTTCTACGACGTGACCCACGACAACGAGTCGCCTGCCGACAAGCGCACGGCTCCCGACGCGCTCTCCACGGGTGCCCTCGTCACTTTCACAAAGGCTGCCCTTGGCTCGAACAAGGGCTTTGACGACCTGTACCCCAAGCTCCTCAACCTCGTCACCGACACGCGCATGTACAACGTTTCAACTCCTGCTGATGAACCTGGAATCGGCCGTGTCAAGCGCATCCTCAACCACCTCCATGCCGAGATGATGATCGAGGGCTTCGAGGAGGGTCACGTTCACGAGGAAGACCAGTACATTATGATCCACCGCGTGCACCCCCGCACCCACCGCGGATACCTGCTCATCGCCCACACCGCCTTCAAGGGCTTCTCGGGCCGTGGTCACAGTGAGTTGCATATCATTGCGGCAACTAACAGCAGTCAACCCGATCAAGCTCTCGCGCACCAACGTCGAGTACATCTGCGGCGCCTCGATCCAGACTCGCGAGGCCGACTGGAAGGATGACCCCAAGGTCCACTACGGCATCCCGTCGACGCTCGAGGAGATCCCGGCGGACGAGGTTCCGATCCGTTTTGGCAGTGACGAGAATGGCGATTACACCGAGCTGTGTGTGCCGTCGACCTTTAACCCCGGCAGTATCCTGCTGTTTGCCACTCACATGAATGAGATGAGCGCCGACCTGGAGGCATTCTGCCGGAAGGGAGCCGACGCCGCCATGGCCGACCTCGACCTCGTGGACTTGAACGTTGTCCTCCACCGCGCCGACGGCGAGGAGCGCGACGCCACCGGCGGCGACGGCGTGTACGACATGCCCGACTATGGCAAGCTGGTCTACTGCGGTCTTGAGGGTTGGATGGCTCCTCTGCGCAAGATCATGGCGAACAACGACCTCGGCCACCCCGTGTGCGAGCACCTTCGCAACGGCTCGTGGGCGATGGACTATGTCTACCGCCGCCTGGAGCGCGAGGTTGGCACCCTGCCCAACCTCGCCAAGCCCGCCGCCTGGCTCAAGGAGCGCTTCGATGTCATCAACCAGGAGGTCCCGTCATTCATGCGTCCAAAGTACTTTGCTCTCGTCATCTTTGAGGCGTACAAGGCTGCGCGCCGCGCGGTCATGGAGCAAATGTCCGACTTTATCCTCTCCGGCACAGAGTTTACGCACGACCTCGCGCTCTGTGCTGTGCAGATGTACGGTCTCGTAAAGAGCGCGTCAATCAGCCCGTCCAAGGACGTTCCATCGCTCGCTGCGGGACTGCCGCACTTTACTGCCGGCTGGGCGCGCTGCTGGGGCCGTGACGTGTTCATCTCGCTCCGTGGTCTCTTCCTCACCACGGGCAACTTTTCCGCCGCCCGCGACCACATTCTCTCGTTTAGCGCGACGCTCAAGCACGGTCTCATTCCCAACTTGCTCGACTCGGGCCGCAACCCGCGCTACAACTCGCGCGACTCGCCTTGGTGGATGATCCAGAACATCCAGGACTACACCAAGATGGCGCCGGACGGCCTCGCGATCCTCAAGGACTCGGTCAAGCGCCGCTTCCCCGCGGACGACACCTGGGTGCCGTGGGACGACGCCCGCGCGTTCTCGTGGAGCTCGACCGTTGCCGAGATTATCCAGGAGATCCTGCAGCGCCACGCCGAGGGTATCCAGTTCCGCGAGTACAACGTAGGTGCTTCTCACCGGAATAAGCTAACAATAGGCCGGCCCGAATCTCGACATGGACATGAGCAACGAGGGCTTTGACCAGAAGATCTGGACCGACTGGAACACTGGATTCATCCATGGCGGCAACAGGTACAACTGCGGCACCTGGATGGACAAGATGGGCTCGTCCGCCAAGGCGGGCAACAAGGGCCTCCCAGCTACACCGCGTGACGGCGCGCCGATTGAAATCACCGGTCTGCTCAAGTCGACTCTCACTTGGCTTGACGGGCTGAGTGCCAAGGGACAGTTCCCCTTCAAGGGCGTCGAGGCCACTGGTGAGTTGTGCCGTGCTGATGAACGCTAATCCCCAGTCGACGGCAAGAAGCGCGTCGTGAGCTACAAGGAGTGGGCCGACAAGCTCCAGGCCTCGTTTGAGAAGCACTATTACGTTCCCGCGCAAGCGTCCGAGGACGCCCAGTTCGCCGTGAACCCGGCGCTCATCAACCGCCGCGGCATGTACAAGGACGTGTACGGCACGCCTGGCGACCGCGAGTTTGCCGACTACCAGCTGCGCTGCAACTTTACGCTTCCGATGGTCGTCGCACCCGAGCTCTTTACGCCGTCGCGTGCGATGGGCGCGCTGCAGCTTGCGGACCGCGTCCTCCGTGGCCCGCTCGGTATGAAGACGCTCGACCCATCCGACTGGGCGTACCGCCCCAACTATGACAACAGCAATGACGGCACCGACCAGGCCGTCGCAAAGGGCTGGAACTACCACCAGGGCCCCGAGTGGGGCTTCCCGCTCGGCTGGTTCCTCACCGCGTGGCTCCGCTTTGCCCCGCAGGCCAACGACAACGGCGGCCAGCAGGCGGCTGCGTTCCACGTCTCGCAGGTCCTCCTCAAACTGCGCGAGCACATTGACGCCGACCCGTGGCGCGGACTGCCCGAGCTCTGCAACGACAATGGCGCATACTGCCACGACTCGTGCAATACCCAGGCGTGGAGCGCGTCCACCATCCTCGATGTGCTCGAGGAGATGCACTTTATGGCGCAGGCAAAGTAGTAGAGAGGATAGACGGTTGTGAATCTAAGTTTCGTTGAAATGTTATCGTATGGCTCTATGTGCAGTTTGCGTGTCGCGGTCAGTGAGCAGCTCTCCTTGGGTCGTTTAGCTACAGTGCCCATGTGCGCCCGCTACTAGACCCTATGCATGGATGTGACGTCGTACAGGAGAGAGAGAGATCCGGAATCAGTGGTTCTAAAGGGGGTGATGGTGACACGGGAACGAGACTAGGCCTCGTCCATGTCGACGTCGGTCTGCTCCTCCTTGCCGAGGCTGACCTCGGCAACAAAGAGGCCGTTAGCGACGCCCTTGTTGGAGATCCAGCGGCCGAGGCGGGGCTCGCGGCCGACGGCGGCGACGAGGGTGGCGGACGCGTTGTCGGCGGGGTTGGCGAGCATCTCGATGGCGTTGACAAACGCGTTGCCCTTGAGCGGGATCTCGCCGGCGGGCTTGAAGCCGCGGAGCTGCTCGTCGAGGGCCCAGAGCCGTATCCTGCCGTCCCACGAGCCGGACGCAAAGATGTTGGTGCCGCGGATGGCGCCGACGGCCGTGATCCAGCGCGGCGAGCTGCTGCCGACCTTGTCGCCGGCGGCAGGGAGGAGGTTGTGCGCCTCGGCGTCGAGGCCGTGCGCGAACGGCACGCTAAAGATGGGCTTCTTCTTGCCTGTCGACCAGAGCGCGAGCGTGCCCGAGTTGCCGCCCGAGATAAAGTGCGAGTCGTCGAGCACGCACACGACGTCGATGCTGCCCTCGTAAAACTCGCGCACGCTGCCGTCGCCGCCGGGCGTCGCGGCGTTTGTCCGCGTGCGGCCGCCGCCGCGCAGCACGAGCTGCACCTCCTCCTCGACCTTCCACCAACGACACGTCCGGTCAGACGTACCCGCAGTCACGGCCGCAGTGGGCTTGAGCGCCGACACGGACGTGATGCCGTCCTGGTGGCCAAAGAACGTATCAATCGCGGACAGCGTCGACAGAGAGTGCAGTGTGAGGTGGCGCGACAGCGAAGCAGTCAGGACGTGCGCCGACGAGTTGGCGAGGGGAGGGAAGACGACGGACTGGGGTTAGCTTATCAGAAGCCAAGCGGGTCGTGTCGCGTCACGACACGAGCTCCAAACACTCACAGTAACGGCATCCTTGTGCCCCCGCATACCCGCGACCCACTGGCCCTCGTCACCCGAGACGTCCCAGACGCCGACAATCTTATCCCGTCCGCCCGTGACGAGCCACTTGCCGTCCTCGGACGCGGCAATGTCAAGAATGTCGCCCTTGTGGCCCGCCGGCGGCGCCTTGTCGTCCTCGGCCTGGCTGGCGCGGATCGGTGTCGGCTTGAGGGTCGCGCGGTCAAAGCGGAAGATCTGGCCCGACTTTGTGGAAATAAAAGCCGACGAGGGAGTGAGCGCCGCACTTGTCGGCACGTTCTGGGTCGACTTGAGACGCGTGCTCGCCGCGGTCGCGCGAGTGTAGAAACGGTGGATACGGCCCTCGGCCTCGTCCTGCGGGGTGTGAGCTCTGCGTTATGAAGGGTAGCTCATTGGCGTTCCTGCTGCTGTGCACGCTATAAGGCGACAGCAGGCGGCTGATACTCACAACTTCCTGCTTCAGACGCGACGCAATGAGCTCGCGGTCAATCTCGGCAGCATCGTACTCGCCCTCGGCGCGCTCTGACTGTTAGTCTACTCCAGATTACATTATGAGCAAGAGGGAGACTAGCTGATTCTGAAAGAGCATCCAGCTGCTTCAACTCTGCGCTCCACATCCCCAGGCCATTACTCACCCTCGGCAACCTCAGCCGCCACCTTGTCGAGGTATCCCCTGGCGAGACGGACACGCTTCTCGGCGGCGGTCTCGTTGGCGTCAACAAACTCGTCGTCGTCGAGGGTGATGGGCGCACGGTCGCGCTGAAAGTCCATGTCGTCAATGTCGCCGCCCATCTCGCCGTCCGAGTCGAGCTCCTCGTCCTTGGCCGCCTGGACGCGCGACTTGGACACGCGGGGCATGGACGAGGGGCCGCCGCGGCCGCCGCGGTCGCCGCCGGAGCGGCCGCCGCCGCGCGACGATCCGGGCCTGTTGGAGCGTTTGCGCTTCTTATCGCTGGCGAAGAAGGCGTCGGGCATGGTGGGTGAGTGTGGGTGGGGTGTGGAGTGGTAGATGGCAGCTCGATGTCGTTGATGGCGGAGGGATGCTCGAAATGTCAACTTTTGAAAGTTGATGACAGCCCCACGTGGTGTTACATAATCTGTCATTCTCTTATTAGCGTGCCTAAACCAACCAGACGAGATGATTAATGGTAGCCGCGGGCCTAATTTTACGACAAAGCCTTGTTGCTGATGACACGCGGCAGTGGAATCACGTGATCCGGTGACGCGCATGCCACGTTCTCGAGCTGCCACGATCGCGGCTTGTACCAGGCGCCAGCAGCAGCCAGGCGCTCGCTGCTCATACACATTGCCAGCTCATCCATCTCACCCTCCACAATACCACCCTCCTTAAACACTACCCACACCTCCCACCCCCCCCC